>JAZHYW010005365.1:0-18074 GCA_037355805.1 Ixodes ricinus
TTAACTCTTTATTGTTACTGTTAGACGGACAGGCAGTGCTTGATGCTTTTAAAATAAAGTATAATATTTGGACAATGCTGCATACATAGCATGATGCTTTTGAAATAAAGTATACTTACTGAACAATGCAGGATACTTTGCTTAAAAAATTTCTGATAAACATAATAAAAACCTCAGTGCATTCAAGGCCCACTTAAGGCAGTTCACATCTCTCTCTCCTGATGGTGCAGAACGTTCCTGAAAAAGCAACGAAAAAATGTTATGTTAAAGATATGTGAGCAGTGGTTTATCATGCTTTGAAGCAAAACTAATAAAACAGTGAAGTTCAAAGTGAAGGGACTCAAATATGCAAGAATTGGAACTGATGTAAATAAACTGCAATTATTTTACACCTTGTTTTTAAAGTACATTCACGCTGGATGTGTGTACTGTATTGCCAACTTTTGTTTGTTAGATTTACATCAAATATCACACAGTGCTCTTGAAATTCGTTTTCTATGCATTATTTTTAATCCATAATACGGTACTATTATAATAATGCAATTTTTCCTCTTAGAGAAGCACTCCAAAGAAAATTTTTCTATTTAAAATTATTCAATACTGTTCACACCTGTAGTATTTGCTATCAAATTAAACCAAAAGAGCTGTCACTGGCTTTAATATTTAAAGCATTCAAATGCTCTCATATGGAAATTATGCTTTGAAGAAATTGCACACCATACTCTACTGTTTTAGAAAAGTTCGAATTTTGTGCTAACGTCAGCCTAATAAGACCAGCTTACCTTTTGAGATGATTGATGTCTGGCAGGTGCGTGGCAAAGCCAGTCCATGACTTCGGTTTCTACCTTGAAGTCTTCACATTTATGGCAGCTCTGCACTGCATCTGATAAAAAAAAGCAACAGACGCATGACACCAACACTTTCATAAATCTGGTTCCATGTGAAGCGATCTGCAGTACTTTTTTCAGAGATTACTTACTTATGATGCACTCAGCAAGGTGAAGGTTCCTGAATGTCAACTTTCCCTTACGTCCTTCCCACAAAACTTTTCGCCCCAACTGGTCAGTCAGCAACCGCTTCGTGATCCGTCTCGTACAGGGGGCACAACCAGATCCGCCGACTTTGCTGAGCTGTCGAACATAAAAAACATCCACATAGCAACCGCTTAGTTCAACTATAACTAGAGATTGGATGTTTCTGTTTATTTTTAGTCAAATTTGGCAGGTGTTTATCGGCATCTATTTCTTCATTAAATTTGCTATTAATATTTATACCTGCTCTTATTGAGGCACTTCCGACATTTAAACTGAGGAATTTTGACGTCTTTATCTTAATATGGCGATTGGATTCAAGATTAGACCACTGAAACGGGCTTGGGCTTACCCGAAAGCCCAGGCCTGGCCCGGCCGCGGGCCGCGTAAGGAGCTTTTTGCGGGCCTGGAATGAGCTCGGGCTTTTGACTGCGGGCCCGGTTTGGGCTCGGGCCCGCTGTAACTGACCGTGATGCCGACGGGGGTCATCGTAGAAATCGGCATCTCAGTGATCTCAGCAACATCAACTCCAGAACCACTAGACAAGTACCCATGAACGTAGGCCCACCTCGAGACAGTGGACGGCAGTGTCGTTAATCATGAGGTGAGCTTCAGGTTAATCCCAGTGGCGTGATGTTTTTGCTTGTGGTGATAAATAGCGACAAGCCAAAAATAAACGGACATCGAAGCGCTCTGTCGAGAATTAAAAATGGGGGACTCACAAACATTAACGCTAAACAATCTCAACCTAATTGATCATGAGAAACACTTATCTCTCTCGAATGATAGCTGGGGAGCGCTAACATAGCAGCAATGACGTAGTGGGGAAGCTTACAGACCTAGTAAACAATTATACACATATTGGGGAACGTCCGGCACATATTCAGGTATGAATACGTGCTCACATCTACAAAATATTTTAGGAGAAGATACAAACTGCAAATTAGTAGTCTTTCTTACAAAACACAATTCTGTATCTTAATCACAGTGCTAAAACCCATTAAAACACTTTTGATTACATTTATTTTTCAAAAAACGTTCTAAATATGTACATGACACCAGCAGTCATAACTTTAATTTAGTTCATCGCAAGTTAAATTGCTCTGGCAGCAACAAAGACAAACCTTTTAACTGTGCAGTGAACCAGAATTAATAGAATATGATGACGTTTCCGTATACCACTTTAAAATAACCAAAAACAACGCTTTTCAGATCGGTATGTTTTGCTATAAAAGGCATCAGTATCAAAAGTTATCAACTGATTTCCATTTATTCTAGTCCATTGCACACCTAGATATATGATAAATAAGTCTTCAAAGTTTCAATAAAAAGTATTGAATAGGAAAAAAGTTATGCATGTTCGCGTATGAAAGGATGGAAAAAGGTGAGTTCCGAGTAAAACAACAAAAGATTCAAGATAACATGCATCTCGGGTACTTGGGCGGTAACAACTTTGGCTGTATCTCTGGAAAAATTTTTACAGGAATATTCCTGTAAAAAAAATTGTTTTTGGTGGAAAAATTGTTTTGTGACATGCTTGTCCCAATTAGGCTGTTTAAAAATACACTTTTTTTCTTTGCAGTTACCCTTTAAATATATGTAATTGCCCCATTTCTGGAAAGAACAAAATCGCTTTTCAAAATTTTTTAAAAAATATTTCGCTTCACAAAAATATTTTCAGTGGAGCAGGGTGAAAATTTGTTTTTTACTCCGTAATTTTTCTACCCAGTTCTGTATGCTGGTATGAATACGAAAAGCATACAAAACTCACAGTAATTTTTTGTGATCTTGTATGTTATTTCGACTATTTATTAGTTCAAAGGAAAATACTTTTGTATTTTTGTTTATTGAGGTAAAAATGCCAAACATCGTCTCTTTGACAATCCGGTGACATCTTCAGAGCCTTGTAACTCATGAGTTATTATATATGTCGCTTACCAAATACTATGCGGGTGTAGTATACATGGGCTATCGACGGGCATAAGTTTAGTTTATTTTATTTTCACTGAATTTCTTATATAAAATTTGAAATATCATCGAAAATGAAATTAACCGATATTTCGAACCCACTTTATCGAAAAAGGCCATTTTTTTTTCGTTCAATTTTTTTATTATTGCTGTTGATCATATGAACTTTCAATTTTCTTGATGCGATTTCCCCCTTTTTTTTTGTTGTAACTTATCTAGAAGTGATCAAACTCGCTCCCACGTGACAATCCGGTGACGTCTTCAGAGCCTTGTAACTCATGAGTTATTATATTTGTCGCTTACCAAATACTATGCGGGTGTAGCCCTATACATGGGCTATCGATGGGCATAAGTTTAGTTTATTTTATTTTTACGGAATTTTTTAAATAAAATTTGAAATATCGTCAAAAATGAAATTAACTGATATTTTGAACCCACTTTATCGAAAAGGCAACCTTTTATTTCGTTCAATATTTTTTATTATTGCTGCCAATCATATGAACTTTCAATTGGCTTGATGCGATTTCCCCCTTTTTTGTTGTATCTTTTCTAGAAGTGATCGAAATCTCTCCCACGTTCACAGAACGACGAAATGCAGTTTCTGCATGTCGGCTTCGCTGCAAAGACTATACTGCTTATTTGTGTGTTCAAATGCAGCGGGTAAATTCATTTCGATTGAGAACACTCGTGCTTGGCTACATATTGTGTTTTCTTAATTTTGTAATGATGGCAACTGACATTCCTTAGTCCGATCGTTAGCGGTGCAGCGGATGTACCATTATCCGATGTCTAAAGCCAGGGCACAAAGGAAGGAGAAAACTGAACAAACTCTTCATTTAGCCAGACCGGGGACATATATCTGTTTGTGTTATACACAGGTTGTAAGGCTTGAAGCACATCGCCACAGTACACAATTTTCGTTCACAGGACGGCTCCTTGATGTGGACGTCAAAGGACCTCGTTAAAAAAAATTAAATGACAAGAAGCGTTCAGCTTTTCGCACTTACCGGAGGAAGAAATCAGTATATTCAGGAAGCACAAAAAAAAAGAATGGGCCTCAGTAGGTGCTCGCACAGGATTACGCTCCTCACATGTGTGGTGCACAGTTCGCGAGCCGGGCCAGGAACCTAAGGTGACATTAGCACGAGATGTACGGTCTCCGGCAATATAAAAGACACATTCGCCGATGCTGTTTATGCAGCAGTGCCAAGTCCGCCTTGGCCGGACGCGCTTTATTTTGAAGGAGAAAATAGAACAAACCTTTACTCCCAAACCAAAGCAATGTGTGCCTAGCCAAAGCAAATCTACCGTAGCCACCTAAAATAAAATCGTCAAATCGCTTTTCCATATTCCCGAAGGCGGTACAATCTTTGCATTAGCGCGAAGGGCCGAGCTGTGTATAGCACAAACAGATATATGTCCCTAGTCTGGCTACATGAAGAGCTCGTTCCGTTTTCTCCGCCCTTTATGCCCTGGCTTTAGACATCGGATAATGGTACATCCGTTGCACCGCTAACGATCGGACTAAGGAATGTCAGTTGCCATCATTACAAAATTAAGAAAATACAATATGTAGCCAAGCACGAGTGTTCTCAATCGAAATGAATTTACCCGCTGCATTTGAACACACAAATAAGTAGTATAGTCTTTGCAGCGAAGCCGACCTGCGGAAACTGCGTTTGGCCGTTCTGAGAACGTGGGAGTGATTTCGATCACTTCTAGAGAAGATACAACAAAAAAGGGGGAAATCGCATCAAGCCAATTGAAAGTTCGTATGATCGGCAGCAATAATAAAAAAAATTAACCAAATAAAAAATGGCCTTTTTTCGATAAAGTGGCTTCAAAATATTGGTTAATTTCATTTTTGACGATATTTCAAATTTTATATAAAAATTCACTGAAAATTAAAAAAAAACTAAACTTATGCCCGTCGATAGCTCATGTATAGGGCTACACCCGCATAGTATTTAATAAGTGACAAATATAATAACTCATGAGTTACAAGGCTCTCAAGATGTCACCGGATTGTCAGAGACAATGTTTGGCATTTTTTACCTCAATAAACAAAAATACAAAAGGATTTTCCTTTGAACTAAAAAATAGTCGAAATAAAATACAAGAGCACAAAAATTACTGTGAGTTTTGTATGCTTCCCGTATTCATACCAGCGTACAGAACTGGGTAGAAAAATCACGGAGTAAAAAACAGATTTTCACCCTGCTCCACTCAATAATTTTTTGTGAAGCAAAATATTTTTTTTTAGATTTTGAAAAGCGGTTTTGTTTTTTCCAAAAATGGGGTAATTACATACTATATTTAAAACAAAAATCGAAAGACCCACCCCGACAAGCGTGTTCTATCTCAAATGAAACCACCCATATATATTTAATAAAGTAAAATAATGCAACTACTCGAAACTGGACTGAGGAGGAAGAAGAAATACAGAGGAGGAGAAAGCTGGCAGAAGTTACGTGGCTGTGCAACTTATTTTTTCTTCAATCAATGTATTTGCGGCTTTTTAGAAGCCACAAGAAATGGGTATCATATTTCTTTTCTATTTTTAATATTCAGTAGGTGCCTTCGATGACCCACGACTTTGGTTTTACAGTGATGTCTCGTTAATATGGACACCTCCGTTCCCGTACAAAATTGTCCGTAATGTGAGTTATCCATAATAACGAGACAAAAATGCATGTATCTTCCCAGTTTGTACCCGAAAGTGGTGTCCATATAGCGGGGTATCCATATTAACAAGACATGACTGTATTTGGTGGTTGTGTCTAAACCATAGAAAACAGCACATGACCTCGGAGAAGAAAGTGAGTGCGACTCAAACCGACCAGTTCTCGATCAACGGTTTTCGGGTGGAAAGAAAATGAATTTCGAGCAGCAAATTGTGTTCCGAGTAGTTAGGCTTTCCTATATCATGTACAAATAAAATCCTTGGCGAGGATAAATACCCAGTCAGTGGCTCTTTAATCATTGCAAGCCAAATATAGTATACCTCAGACCTCATGAAAGAAAGTGTACATGGCTTACCAACAAGAGCTTTTAGTCTTGCTGCATCCAGTTGTGGCTTTGCTCAGCCTTTGTGCGGTTTGAAGGTCTGCCGGTTACAATTCGCCAAGGAGGCCATCTGTGGTGAAGATCATAACCGAACCTTACCGGATGAACATTGATTCCTTCTTCTATTTGAGAACTTTCTTGTGTGAAGTCTTGTTGAGCCATATGGCATTACCAATGCACACATAGAAGTAAGACATAAACTTCAGTTCATCTTTGAAGCAGCACTATGTGCAAGAAATCTACCAGCACAATATAACCTGTACTGGAATTGAAAACAGGGGTCCTATTTGTCAACGGCATGCTTCAAAATTAATTTTGTTGAAGAAAAAAAAATTGTAGCAATATTTACGTGGCAAAACACAATTTGATTCTGGCACAAAACCAAACCGCTGTAACTAGCAGTTATCCTTCTTACCTCATAACTGTCGGAGTTAACGATTTGAATGATTCGACGTAATCCCTCCTCCTCTTCATCTTCTCTCCTCTCTCTACCCCCCATACACACACACACACACGCACCCCCACACACACACCACCACACCACACCACACACACACACCACCACACACACACACACACACACACACACACACACACACACACACACACACACCTCTTCTCCAAATAAACTCCGACCGTGCCACGCCTTGACACATATAATTCATTCTAAGCTTAAGCTTATCAGCACAGAACAAAATTATAAAGCACAAAAACTTTACCTAGTTTCTGGGCATATGAAAACAAACACACGGCACCCATATCAATGAAGTTCCTTGTACTTGTAAAGAAAATCTCAAATTTAAAATATGTCTTATGAATTGCTTCGCAAGCGCGAAAATCAAATTACAATTACCTGTTTCATACAAGCTTCCTCCAGCCCTCCCGGGCAGTCACTCATCGCGTCGGAGGAAATTTTCGGTACTAGCACCCGCTTGCTTTCACTGGGTTTCCACGCTCACTCGGCGATTCTGAAACGACCGGTGCCGACAGTTACTCCCACATATTGTGCTTAAAGCTCAAACTTCTAAATTAAAGGAGATGGTCAGTAGACTGGGCATAACACGTAGGGAGACTAGAACTTACCAAACAGCTTTAGGATCCGCGCCTTGAAGAAGTCCGATTACGTTTCGTCACACAAGGCTTGACGGGCAGAAATTCTCCACATCAGAAATTGAGATGATATGTGGCTCATGGTCGTCCTCAAGACGTACGCTTGCATAATCGTTCGTAAAATTCCGGCCGCTCGACTGGTCTCGACTCTTCCACGTGCTTCAGGCGGTTAGATGTTTAGACTTCCCGCGAACGTTGCTTCGGGTTTTCCACGCTTCCATCCTCCGGCCGGAACGTTCGGTTTATCGCGTCAGACAACCTCGTTGCGTCAGACTTTCTGACGTAGGGATGTATCACGTGACTATAATACTTCGTATTTTAACTCTTGTTTTTGTTTGCTGAAGTAAACAAATACTTAAAAGATTTACTTATTGATCTTAATTTAGCAAAACATTTGCATAAATTGCACTTTAAAAACTTATTTTTGTTTTATATGTCACTCCAGTGACTCCAGCTCACTCTATATTATCACGTGGTGTAACCCGCAAGGGTGACTGGGACTGATGAACTTAAGAAAATTATAAACATTTCCAAACATTATAGTATTAATTAATTTTCAAATGTAAATACCAAATATATATTAAACTTATAACGAAGTAATTTTTTATTTGTTATTTTAAGTCGAAATTGTATTTGCTGCGGGATGACGTCGGCGCGAATTTTAAAATTTGGATTTGAGACATGTAGGGTGTCGCGCTGTGCGACCATGAACCCAAACAAAATAAATACTTGGAGCCAGGAAGTATACCCAGCTTGCCAAGGACAACAGGCCGGAGACGAAGTTGTGTCCTGAAAAATTCTGCAACAGGTCAGGGCCCCGGACCGACGTCGCCGACAGCAGTTTCTGTCGGCTCGGTTGTCTCGGAACACGGTGAGACAGAAAATCCCCGTGAACTAAGTAGTACCAATGAAATCGGAAGCGATCACAGTACTGGGCCAGTTAGTGAAGACACAAGTGATAAAATGGTGAAAGGTGACGGGAGACTTGAAGACGATTTCCTGTCCAAGTTTCCGAAGAGGCCACTGCCAAAGTCGAATGTAACGAGTCCGACGTACCCTGTTTCGGCTGGCCTTAATTGGACGCAGGTTGAAGGGCTTTTGAATCTCGAAAACTTCCTTGCTGGAGTGGACACTCTTCCCGGTACCAAGGAAAAGTACAACATTGGGAAGCCAGAAGCCAAACTAAAGGCCCAAACTGCCAACAAGCGCAGGCGTAAAATGCCTTTCAAAAAGGAACTTCCTTGCTCAACTACAAAGTGGAAAGCGCTGCCTGACACCTACTCTGTGTGAAACAAAGTGCAATCATAATTTCGGGAAGGTCATCCTTATTTCGTGTGTATGTGTGTGTGTGTGTGTGGGGGGGGGGAGGGGGTCGGTGTGTGTGTTTGTTTGATGTGCATTTTATGTGCTTTTTTAATGACGTCTATGGTGTTATTGAATTATTCGATGTTATTCGGCACTACCGGCTTTTTTTTCTGTTAATAAAAAGCATGCGCACGATAGAATGTGCACGTGATCTGCCGCCCCAGAACGAGAGCGCAGCCTCTGCTAGGGCTCAAACAGGATACGTTCACATGGCAAAATGGAAGCCTGAAGTATCGCATTTCTTCGCCAACACCGCCAAAGTTATGAAGTTCTGATGTCGGAAGTCACAGAGAGCTTTTGACCAATCGTGGGAGATGATAATAGGATTTTTGAGTCAGTGTTATTCTATTTTTGACCCGGTTTTACTCTGATTTGCTCGGTTCGGGAGCGAAATTTATATAAAATCGAGAAGGTTCCACTCCGAAACCAGGTAAAACTGAATAAAACGGAGTAAAGTCGAATGTGAATACATAATCGAGTTGGTGCAAAATGGAGCTAGAAGTTCTTAAATGGCCACTTTTTGAAAATCGTTTTACGCTATTACTGTTACTGAGACATCCTGGAAAACAAGAGGACAGAATACACCGCTAAAACTGCAGAGTTCCGATGATACCTGAATTTCGTGGTTTGCCTGTATATAATTATTCATAAACCTTGTGCGTACTATACGCACACACAATGTTCCCGTTCCCCATAGTCTTTTTTTTATGTTCCACTGGCAGCCGCATGTTTTATAACACGAGAGAGGACAATACGTAAGTAATCAGGAAATTCTAAAACACATGACAAAAAAGAGTTCATCTTCACTTTATTAACTGAATGTTTTATTTAGTTAGTGTCTATATGGCCCAACCCAAGTTATATAGCTAAAAAGAAAAAGTTTATTTGGCAGATAGGAACCCATCGGTTTACGATAAGGAAAGAAGGATATTTAAGACAAACAGACAAGACATCGGGCCCATCGGGCAGGCACGTATCTGCAGGGGGGGGGGGGAACCCATGGGGCCTGCCCCCCCCCCCAAGCCTTCCATTTGGTGGGGCCTCCTCTCCCCCTCCCCTTCATACAGCATTTTGTCATGGGCGAATCAAAATCCTGGCTGCGTGCCTGCCATCGGGTATGACTGCGCTAAAAGTATTTTCCTGTGCTCAAAACATAAAACTTTAGTATATAACACCTTTAATTTCTCCACTAAGCATACTGTTTAACCTGATAGATGCCCACTTAATAGATTTCATGTTCTGTATGATCCTCATCTCAAATGGTCCAACAGAAATTCCCAGTCGACCATTAAAAGTTCTCGATCCAAAATGCATTTCATTTGACCAATGAAGCTTTCAGTTCAACCAGTACAACTTGTTATTGGTCCTATAGAAGGACCAGAAGGCACTTGTATTGGACCAGAAGACATTCGTGTTGTTCCCATAGAAGTTTCTACTTGTCCCATAGAAGTTTCTACCTGTCCCAGGCACATAGCCACGGGGGGGGGCCCCCCGGAAATCTTCCATTTTGCTGGGACCTCCTCTCCCCCTCCCCTCATACAGCATTTTGTCATGAGCGAGCCGCCCCCCCCCCCCTCGAAACAAAATTCTGGCTACGTGCCTGACTTGTCCCATAGAAGTTCCTCATGGTACAATAGAAGTCTGTATTGGTACGATATAACTTTTTATCGGCCCAGTAGAAACGCCCATTGGTACGACAGAAATCCTATTGATCCCATAAAAATCTCTATCGGTCCCATAGAAAATTTTTGCTAGGGTGCATGTGCTAATTTGGCAATTGAGCATTGTCACTGCCATAGTGCACCGAGTTCGCTTCTCTGCTGTGCATGGCTCATTGCTATCTCCCGTACAATGGCTCTGCCACATTGCGCCCCTGGCTGCAATGAGCGGCAATGAGCAAACTGAGTGTCGTGCACATTGACACAATTGGCATCATGGCGCTTGCCCCCTAAAGTTGACTTTCCCTCAACCTATTCTTGTGCCTTCCCCCGTGCTGCGGCTTCTCTGCAGCATTTCCACTTGCACCAATGTGCAAAACATCGGATTTTCACATCGGCGCCAATTGCACATTCATGCTCATAGGTTTTGGCTATGCATTTCAATTGGAAAAGGCCTGCCATTTCCAGCAGGGTACACATAATAGTCGCCAGTGAATGACTCCTACTTTGCTTTCCCTTCAGGAATACTCTGACTGACGCTCTGGAGACTAGCGACAGTCGCGAGAGCGACTCTACAAGCGACCACCGATGTTCACACTGTTCACACTACGGGCGCTTCTCGGTAGCCGCCCTCGATTCAGTGCACCCCGCCAGAAGATCGCGTTTCGCTGCTTTTCCATTTTCGTTGAGTCACAGCTGTGCATCCGTCGTCGTTGCCATGTGAAAAAGACTGGTTAGGTTGACCGGGTCCTTCGGAACCGAACAGAGCACGATCGCTATCATCGGCGAGCCCTCGCTCGAGATACGACCGGCTTTTCGCACCGCAAAAATAAACTAGATATTGCGGGGAGTTCCAACTCCGTCAAAACGTAGCCCCAGCCGTTCGAAGTTGGTCGTGGTTCGAGTAAAGTGCCAAAATGTCAACGCTTACCATTACCGGAATAGCTAGAGGTAAACAACTGTTATTGCCTATGGAGGCCGCCATCCGTGAGAAGCAGCGGACGAAATGGCGCTGTTTGCGACCGCATCTCGCAAATGGCGTCCCAATCAACCAAGATTTCTTGTTTTTCTTTTATTGTTAGTTTCGGTTTCGGTCTGGCGGTTTGCGGCACAGCCACGCCACACCGTTTTTTATGTGCTCCGCTGGGTTTGGGTACAATTCCAGGTTGTTACTGGACTGTTGTTTAAACTCAGGTTAGGTTCGCTAAGTTGTTCATTTGTATAATGCTTTTGTTTATTGTGGATAAAGGTGTTTTGTTGCTCCACCAGCTGGCTCTGCATTTTTGTTGCGACGTGAGCCTTTCACTGATTTACAGGTGTACGTAACATTCTGTGCGACGAGCGATATATATCCGAGGAGGGAAGAGGACACATACAAATAATCTAATTTGCATGGGCGTTCAGAGATACGGGAGAGCAGGCGCGTCAAGTGTGGCCAGGCTCCGTGACGACAGCATCTCGATCGCAGCGCTAAAAGTGCCTTTGTCAGGGTATTCAAATAATAAACCGTACACTTGACGGGAAGGTGTGTGTAATCGTTCGTTCCGTAGACTGTCGTCAGGACAGTTCCAGGCAGGGCAATGCGGCTTTAATTTCGTTGGAACCAGGGCTTCGACGTGGCCTCCTAGGCGCCAAGAGCAGAGCCAAGCCCTGGTCACATACTCTCCGAACGCAGCAGCTCGCATCTCGTCCTTGAAGAGAGCGAACGCTGCCTCGATGCGCTGCTTTAATTAAGCGTCGAGTGTGGGGATGCGGCCCTTGTACACCTGGGACTTCACAAACCCTCAAACTAAACAGCCGCATATCGTGAGGTATGGCGATCGAAGCGCGCCCACGGCATATGTTCGGCGATCCCCGACCCATCCGTCCTGGAAATGGTGTGTAACAAGTATGTAGCGCCCCTCCAGTCCACCCGTCGATGGCCGTCAGCCTCGGCGGGCAACATTGATCACCGCGCGTCAATAAACGCCGGGAGCTCGCGCTGCCCCGGTCAGTCATCGTCCACCCTCAACCAGGCTGCAAGTCGTCTCTCTCTCGGCGGGTGCTTCGGCCCCCTTCGTCCACGTTCCAGAAAGTTCGTGACACTGGCGACGAGGAACCGTGGCACTGGAGGCCAACAACGTGCACGGTTCGGCCCACGCCGCCGAGAGAGTCGCAACACCGCCGCCCGCTCCTGTCGCCATGCCGCTCTACGGGAGGCTCGAGCCGTTCGAGGGAGATGGGTCCGCCTGGCCTGTCTACGAAGAACAAGTCCACGTGTTCTTCCGGGCGAACGACACGCCCGAGGCGAAACAGCGGGACATCTTCTTGGCCAGCTGCGGGACCCGCGTCTTCAGCCTCCTGCTCGACCTCCTCAAGCCGGCCACGCCGCACGTGAAAACGCTGGGTGAGCTGCTCGCCACGCTGCGCTCGCACTTCAGCCCGGCGCCGTCCACGCTTATGGAGCGGTTCCGCTTCAACAACCGGAGCCGCCGGGACGGGGAGACCCTCGGGCAGTTCGTCGCTGCGCTACGAGGGTTAGCGAGCACCTGCGCCTTCGGCGACCAGTTGGACTCGCTACTCCGGGACCGGTTCGTCTGCGGCATCAACAACCACGCCATGCAGACGCGACTCCTGGAGCTTCCCGACCCCTCGCTGGACGACGCGGTGAAAGCAGCGCAGGCGATGGAGGCAGCAGCAAAGGACGCCAGCGAGATTGCGGGTGCGGCCGGCTCACCGTCGGAGGAAGCGGCGGTGAACAAGATGGCGACACGGAGCGGTGCCTGCAGCCGCTGCGGTGCTGCCCACTCCCCCTCACAGTGCCAGTTCGTCCAAGCACAGTGCTTCACGTGCGGGAGAACTGGGCACCTCGCACGTGTCTGCCGAGGGGGAGGACGAGCGGCGGCCAGCAGCAGGAGCAGCGGCAGCAGCAGCCTGGTTCAAGCCCGGGGTCCAGCCAAGCCCGCGGCCAGGGTGGCCGTCGCAAGAGAACGCGGCGGGGACGAGCGGCGCCAGGACCGGGTCCCTCCTCAACGAGACTCCACGTCGTGGCCGAGGACCCGCAGATTTTCGACGTGTGGCAGACGAATAAGCCTCCATCGTCTGTGCCACCTTACTTGGTGTCTGTCGAAATCTGCGGGCACCCCATCACCATGGAGCTGGACACAGGGGCCAGCGTGTCGGTCATGGCCGGGAAGCTGTTCAAGCGGACCTTCCCCGGCGTGTCCATCGAGGCGTCGGACGTCATGCTGCGCAGCTACACCGGGCAGCTTTCCCAGGTCCAGGGTCGGGCCCAAGTCAGCGTTCGCCTTGGCGACAGGGAGGCAATCCTTCCCCTTTATCTAACCAAGGGGTCGTCGCCGACGCTGCTGGGCCGGAACTGGATTCACTCGCTGGGTGTTCGGCTGCCGGAGTACCAGGAAGCTGCGCTGCACGTGGTGAAAGACGTCCCGAGCCTCCTGACCGACTTCCAGTCCCTGTTCCAGCCGGGGGTGGGCACCTTCGCCGGCACGACGGTCGGCATCCACGTACCCGAGGGAGCCCGGCCTCGGTTCTTCAAGCCGCGTCCGCTGCCGTTCGCCCTCAAGGACGGGGTCACCCAGGAGCTGCAACGGCTGCAGCGAGAGGGTATCCTGGTGCCCGTCAAGACCTCCGAGTGGGCCGCACCGATTGTCCCAGTCCTCAAGCGAGACGGCCGCGTCAGGATCTGCGGGGACTTCAAGGTCACCATCAACCCCGTCGCTACCGTCGAGAAGTACCCGCTGCCTAGGATCGAAGATCTCTGGTCGGCTCTGTCCGGGGGACAGAAGTTCTCCAAGCTCGACCTTCGAGATGCCTACCAGCAGCTGGTGCTCCAGGATGCCGCCCGGAAGTATGTCACCATTTCGACTACCATGGGACTCTTCCAGTACACGCGCCTACCGTTCGGCGTGGCCTCAGCCCCAGCCATCTTCCAGAGGGAGATGGACAACCTCTTCAGGGGCATGAGGCACGTGGCGGTGTACTTGGACGACATCCTGGTGACCGGTATCGACGACGGGGACCACCTGCAGAACCTGCGCAAGGTCCTGACACGACTGCAGGACGCCGGTCTCAAGCTGAGGCTGGACAAGTGCGTGTTCCTGACCCCCAGCGTGGAGTACCTGGGACACATCATCTCCCAGGCTGGCCTGGCCCCGGCTCCCCGCAAGATTGAGGCCGTGCTCAAGGCGCCGAAGCCCAAGAGCAAGAAGGAGCTTCAGAGCTACCTCGGCCTCATCAACTTCTACAGGAGGTTCCTGCCCAACCTATCGACGCATCTAGAGCCGCTGCATCGTCTGCTTCGCGATGGTCAGCAGTGGGCCTGGAAGAAGGAGCAGGACTTGGCCTTCCAGCGCAGCAAGGAGCTGGTCATCAAGGCTCCAGTGCTGGTCCACTTCGATCCGGCCAAGCCTGTAGTCCTCACCGTGGATGCGTCGCCGTACGGGGTAGGAGCCGTCCTGTCGCACCGGGGTCAGGATGGTCAGGAACACCCTGTGGCGTTTGCTTCTCGTCGACTTCATGCGGCGGAGCAACGCTACAGCCAGCTCGACAGGGAAGGCCTGGCGCTCATGTTCGGGGTCGGGCGCTTCCACCAGTACCTGTGGGGCCGGCAATTCGAGGCGGTCACGGACCACAAGCCGCTGCTGGGGCTGCTGGGACCTGACAAGGCGGTTCCAGTGCAAGCCTCGCCTCGTGTGGTTCGCTGGGCCTTGACGCTGGCTGCCTACCGCTACAAGCTGGTCTACCGCCCTGGGAAGGACCTGGGACCTGCCGACGCCCTGAGCCGCCTGCCCCTGCCGGAGGTGCCTGCTGCCGTTCCAGAGCCAGCTGACGTGTTCCTGCTGGAGCGGGCCTACCCGGGGGTGCTCACCAGGACTGCGGTGGCGCAGGCGACCAGCCGGGACCCGGTCCTGTCTCAGGTGGTCAAGGCGGTATCCCGAGGGGAGGAGCTGCGTCACCAGGCCTACAGCCACAAGACCACCGAGCTGAGCTTGGAGCAGGGCTGCCTGCTGTGGGGTTCCAGGGTGGTGATTCCACAAAGTCTCCGGGCCAAGGTCCTGGAGTTGCTGCACGCGGGGCATCCTGGCGTGGAGAAGACCAAGATGGTGGCACGGTCGCACGTTTGGTGGCCTGGCCTGGACCAGGACATCGTGCACCAGGTGCAAGGCTGCCAGGTCTGCCAGGAGAACCAGCGAGCCTCGCGTCACGTGGAGATCACCCCCTGGCCGTTCCCACAGAGGCCCTGGTCCCGCTTGCACGTGGACTATGCGGGACCCTTCAAGGGCCACTACTTCCTGGTGGTAGTGGACGCCTTCTCGAAGTGGGTGGAGGCACTGCCAGTCACCACTCCGTCGGCGAGCGCGACCATTGCGGCGCTGCGGCAAGTCTTCGCGGCGCAGGGATTGCCGGACATTATCGTGTCGGACAATGGTCCCGCTTTCGCCAGCGCCGAGTACCTGGAGTGGCTGCAGAAGAACGGGATCCGCCGGATGCTGGTTCCGCCGTACCACCCCGCTTCCAATGGTGCTGCCGAGCGGGTGGTACAGACCATCAAGGACAAGCTGAAGAAGAGCCAGCCCGGGGATTTCCGGACGCAGGTGGCCCGGGTACTCTTCCAGTACCGGACCACACCCCACGACGTCACTGGCCGTGCCCCCTGCGAGCTTCTGCTGGGCCGGATGGTCAAGACACCCCTGGACGTCTTGCATCCAGACCTCCGGTCCACTGCGCTCCTGAAGCAGCTGAAGCAGAAGCTGGCTGCTGACCGAGGGTGCCGTCCCGGGCCTTTGCCGGAGCCGGGAGCGTCGGTCTACGCCAGGAACTTCCGTCCTGGCCCACCCTGGTCTGCCGGACATGTGGTATCGCCAGCGAGCGCCTCGTCGCTGCTCGTCCGCATGCCCGACGGGACCACCTGGCACCGGCACGCCGACCATGTCAGGCCTCGCCTCGGGACCGGGCTTGTACCCTCGGCCGTCACTTCGGGAGAGCAGCCAGCAGGGGGACCAACGACAGCACCGGCCTCGGCCAGTGGACCACCACCCACCTCGGAGGCGACAAGAGTCGCCAGTCCTGTGGCACCAGTGGGACCGGTGCCACTCACGAATCCGGTCCCTGCGGCTCCACCGGGTGGAGCGCGACCGGTCCAGGCAGCGCCCGGCGTTGCCACACCCGGCCCGTCGACACCAGCGACCAGGCGGAGTACGCGGCAGCGAAGGCCACCTGACCGCTACTCGCCGGGGTAGCCATCGCCGTCGACCGGCCAGGACTTGGCACGACCAGACGCCGAGTTGGTGTCGGCCGTGTGTGTTATTTATGTATTTTGTTTTTGTAGAAAACAAACTGGGGGGGAGGGTGTAACAAGTATGTAGCGCCCCCTCCAGTCCACCCGTCGATGGCCGTCAGCCTCGGCGGGCAACATTGATCACCGCGCGTCAATAAACGCCGGGGAGCTCGCGCTGCCCCGGTCAGTCATCGTCCACCCTCAACCAGGCTGCAAGTCGTCTCTCTCTCGGCGGGTGCTTCGGCCCCCTTCGTCCACGTTCCAGAAAGTTCGTGACATGGTGTTGTCCAGTCAGTGCCTTACACTCGTTGACCAGGGGGTGGCGCACCATCCTGCATAAAGATGCACACGTTCCGCTGCGTGTGCAGTATTTTCAACTCGGGAAGGAACTCATCCTGCATCATCTTCGGGTTGATGCTTCGTGTTACGTTGTCACTGAAGAAAAAGGGACCAACGACGCCCTCTCACCAAATTCCGCACCAGGCTGTTACCCGGCGACTGTAAAGCTTTCTCGAGCGTCCAGCGCGGATTTGTCGAACTCCAATAGCGGCAGTTCTGTGTGTTCACCTGCCTGTCCAGGTGAAATGTCGCCTCATCACTTTACCACAGAAATTGGAGATGTGATGGATCTTTTCCAATCCTGAGGAACTCATCTCTAAGGTGTATGAAACACCCCATCTTTAAGGGGGACACTGAACTCTGAAAGACATCCTGAAGTGTCTGAATCGGGCACGTATTTCACAAAATAAAGTCTCCGCGAACCACTTCTTTAGCTGAATAACTACTGTGTAGAACACAACCGAAATAGAAGTTAGTTTCGGTTTCGTTCCTGGATTAAAACGAGCCTCCTGGCGTAAGTATTACCAGGTATTACGTTAAACGTTTCGAAAGATATCAAATTAGGACTGGAAAAAAAAAACGAATTGATAATATACTATAATAAAACTATTCTAAATAAAGTTTACAAATTAGTTTGAGCAAAATGAAATGTCAAAATTGGGAACTATTTGTAAATGTATTCACTGCCGACTCATTGTTGCAATTTCGGACGCTTTTTCTGGTCGCTGTCGACAGGTTCGTTTGTTGAGATCTTTCTTCTGTGGTAAATTTCAAGCACTTCAAGGAGTAAAGGAGGGCGCCGATACGAATAGACTGGTTTTGACTCTGCAAGCGGTAAGTGCCGATCTCGACAAAGGAAAGATCGGGAAACTACCGCGTGGGTCAAAGAGATCGATGGCCTTTTGAAGGGACGAGACAAGCGACGGCGACCCGCTTCGCTGTCGCTCGGTCAGTCGCGCGACGAGGCAAACTGCACGAAAGCGACGGGAGCAAGTGACCAAGGCGATGAGCGACGTTTTGTAGAAATCCAGAACATAGAGTCTAGAGTTCTGTCCAGACGGAATGAGAGCTGGCCCAGTAGAGTTCTGTCTAGACGGGAAGGACAGCAAGCCCTGTAGGGTCCCGTGGGTTCTGTCCCTAGGGTCCAGTACACAATATTGTTCCTTTTCGTCCAAGCTAGGGTGTTTTTCTCGCGATTATTTACAAGGTGGAGCCACAATACCAGGCTTTTATTAGAAGATCCCAATTACAAAAATT
>JAZHYW010005366.1:0-100974 GCA_037355805.1 Ixodes ricinus
TCAAGACAATACGATTCCTAGCCGGGAGCTGCTCGCTTCAAAATATTTTATCTCTTCTCTTTCTTTGACGAAGTGACTAGCATAATATGCTCAATTATCTCCACTATAGTCACTGACACAGGTCAAAAACGGCATGGCGTGCCACGCTACCAGCACGCGCTCCATGCTTCCACCGTGCTGATTGACAGCACGCGCGCGCTTGATGCGCTGAGACGTTGAAGTGTTTTCGAGGGGAGACTCCAGCTTCAGGGGGGGAGATAAGTGAAGCCCCCCCCGTTGTTCTCACCTTCGTCAGTTGACCTTCCAGAGTTATTACAATGCACGCTGTGCTCTCGAATTTGTCGTAAACGTACTGAATTCCATTTCTTGCACAAATGAATCTGAGCAGAGGCGTTTATTCTGAGAGACATAAGTGTACTCATGGGTATTGCCAGCTGTGCCCTCGCTGGGTTTCCTCAACAGCAAAGTGCCCAATCCAGCTGATGTCAACTACTCAATGAAAAACTCGTTTGAATCTCTAATGAGGAGACAAACAAATGTCTGTCAAGTGATAAAACTCAGTGCATGTCCAGTGACAAAAACCAACATAATGAATGACAAAATTCATTTTTATATTGTCACGAATGGCAACAAAGATGCAGGAGAAAACGGAACAAACTAATGATTTAATAGAGACGAACTTGTATATGTATTCTAATAAATTTAGGTGAAAGTTACGTCCTGTCAGTGTGCCACTCATCTTTTTGTCCTCGTTTTTTAGAAGTAATCCACAGTATGTATACGTAACCGAACGCTCAGTTTGAAGCCAAATTTAGCGCAAGCAGTCTGGGCCAAATAACAACGTTTCGGAGCTTGTCATTATTTAATAAAACGTTATAAGCGACTTTCGGAAATTTTTACAGCGGAGCTGTTAAGGGCTAGGTTCCCCAGGATCGTGTCCACCAGCAAAGAAATGATGACACCAAACTCTGGACAGCTACCGCCATCTATGAGCGACGGCGGCAACCAGACAACTGGTTGCCGCCGTCGCTCATAGATGGCGGCAACCTTTCTTCGGAGGAAGAAGAGCGGGAACGGAACGAGCGGCGATGTGCGCAGCAGCGCGAATGGTTCCGCAACCGCCGCGAGGCCGCTATCGCCTAAAGTTCCACTGCGTCGAGCGCTTCAGATTCCCTTGCGAAAGAAGAGCAGATCGCTCGCCTGGAAAGCCACCGCCGAGAACAGAAGCTACAGCTCCGCTGCTCTTCCTTCTTCACCAAAGTGGAAAGGCTGAAAGTTTTATATAGGAGAATGGCTGCCCACGAACACATGAAGATAAACGGCGTGAGTTCACACAGGAACAAACCTTCCTTTCCCGGGGAAAACTTCCGAAAATCACTTAGAACTTTCGAATAAGATGACAAGTTCGAAAACATTGGCATCCGGCCCGGACTGCTAGCGCTACATTTAAGCGGAGACTGAGCGTTTGGCAATGCGTAGTTCGTTCTTGGTGGAGAGAAAAAATACTGTAAATGTTTTTAAAAGGGTAACTGCAAAGAAAAAAAGTGTATTTTTTAAACAGCCTAATTGGGACAAGCATGTCACAAAACAATTTTCCCGCCAAAAACAGAATTTTTCACAGCAATATTTATTGCGCGAGACTGATTTTAGTTTGCGGCTATTTCGTCCGTTTTAAATCGCGCGCCACAAAGTTGGTATTATACGTCACGTAGTGGCTGCTATACGTCACGGAGTGACGTATAACAGCCTACTCCGCGCGCGTCGAAAGAGCGGGAGTTTCAAATGTGGAGAGGTTGTGACTCCGACTAAATTACGTCCTGTGGCGTAAATATTGCTAGAAAAAAGGTGTTCTTTCGCGGAAGATTTGTTTGTGTGACATGCTTGTCCCAATTAGGCTGTTTAAAAAACTACTTTTTTTCTTTGCAGTTACCCTTTAAGACAGGTTTATAAGTCCAGTTCTGCAAGACGTACCGGCCATTTAGTGAACGTATTTGTACGCTCCTGTTGTGTCACGGATACATGCAGATATAGCTAGCGAAGTCGAAGTTCCTCACAGTGTGGACACGGCATCCTTTGTGCAAGGAACTTCGGTGGTTGCCTGTAATACGATTATACAGAAGAGAAAATATACTTCCGAATTCATAAACATTTGAAAAAAAAAAGTAACATGTACAGTCGCCGGCCATATGAGCTCCCCGGCCGAACGCCGACCGGAGCAGCGAAAATCCCGCATGCGGCGCGTCGAGCGCTGCCGCGTTCTGGGAGCCGGGCTATTGGGACCAAACCATTCCGTTATCGAAGGGGTGGACGCAGGAAGTTTGATAGCAATCCACGTTTCGGAACGTGAATCTGAAGCGCGGCCGATTACAATCCCACTTCCGGTTGTAGGTAAACGCAGACGGCTTATCGAAATTCTTTACTGCATAATATCTCTGACGTGTTATATGCTACTTTTTTTATTTGCAAAACCGGTTAGTCATTTTGAAAGTTTCCTACCTGAGGATTAATCCTACGCACGAGTTTTCTTACAATCTTTCT
This sequence comes from Ixodes ricinus, assembly GCA_037355805.1. Taxonomy (NCBI): domain Eukaryota; kingdom Metazoa; phylum Arthropoda; class Arachnida; order Ixodida; family Ixodidae; genus Ixodes; species Ixodes ricinus. The sequence goes on from JAZHYW010005366.1 coordinate 2,539, forward strand.
TAAACCTAAACTACACAATGACAAGCGATTTTGAAATAATTTATTAAATCTATACGGATATGCTATAGATAACGAAAAAAATATAATTTTTGTCGGAGCAGAATAAAGGTTTAGGCGCTTTTTATAAACCCGTTTTGTCGAGGAGACTCTACTGTTCTGGGCTCAGTAGCGTGTTGCTTCGCCAAGAGTTCTGAGGACGTCTCGCAGGCGTTTGGGTAGAGAGTCATATAAAGTTGGGCACAGCTCTGGGCTCTCTCTCAGCTTGTCCCATTCTTCGCGGACGGCCTCCCAAAGTTCCTCTTGAGAAGCGTGGTGCAGCTGACGCCTCGAGAGATTCTTCTTCATAATTCCCCAGACGTTTTCAATTATGTTTAAGTCCGGGGACTTGGCGGGCCACGGAAGCTGGGAAATACACAAATCCTCGAGCGTCTCCTTGACATGTCTCGACGTGTGCACTGGGCAGTTGTCCTGCTGCAAAATGAAGAGTCCGTCCGGAAATGGCCCATCCAAAAGAAATGGCAGCATGTCGTGACTTATGATTTCGCCATATTTCTCTGCAGTCAACCTGCCGTCAATTTTGACCAGTGGGCCAAGTCCCTGGCAAGTGACGGCGCCCCAAACATTGACAGAGGAGCGCCCGCTCCGTTCGACCGGCAGCGTGTATTCGGCGTCGTGGCTGTGAAGTAAAGGACATAGCAATTAGCAGCAATAATATTGTCCCATACTTATCAAAAACAGTAAAAAAAAACCCATTAAACTCCACCGTAACTCAAACATGTTTGATCGTTGCGTTGTTAGCGTCTTTCATGCTTTAATATAAACTAAGGCACGTGAAATAATGGTTTCACGAATTTAGACGTTTTAGATCCACTTAAGAACTGATAAGAACAATGTCGCAATAATATTTGTTCACTTACAGCGGCTCACACTAATGACCAACATTTTTATGGTTTCTGTTTAGTTCAGTCTCTTATATGATCGGGTATATTCTTAGGATATTATGGTAACGAGATCTCACCGCCTGAAGTCTGGCCGCCAAACATGTCGTTGCTGGTCCCATACAGTGCAAAAGGTGCACTCGTCGGTGAACACGACCATCTTCCAATGATCCAGTGTCCATGTGGAATGCTCCCGAGCAAACTCAAGACGCAGTTGCTTGTGCCTATACGTCAGAAATGGTTTCTGGCGTGCCACGCGCGAACGAAGTCCAGCTTGTCGGAGTCGTCTTCTTATGGTTTTTTCGCTCACCCGAAGTCCGAGCTCCTGCTGTATCTCCTTAATTGTAATTGTGGGTTTGTCAACCACCGCTGCAATTATCCAGTGATCCTCATCCGGAGTTGTAGATGATGGCCGACGTGCGTGCGGTGCATCGTGAATACGGCCTTCGTCGCGGAAAGCGCGGACTATCCGAGTGACGGATTTTACATCGCATCCAACTCTCGAAGCAATGTCTTGCCTGCTTTGTCCTATTTCAGCAAGCGCGATTATTTTATGTCTTGTCTCCAGCGGAATACGTGACATAGCACTGCAACTTTGTGGCAACCGGAATAATGCTTTCGCCTTTTATACCCCAACACACGTCTAAAATAGGCTTTTCACACGGAACGTGAATCATAAGCGACCAATAGGGTTGCACCTTTTATTTAAGTTCTTTGTGAATCATCTCGATGATCAGAGCCACCCGTGCTTATCTGTGTCCATGACACCAAAATAGCATGACGATATTCAGATGCACAGAGGTGTGTAAAATCTAGCCGAAGTGACATGGTCTTTTGTGTTTATAACAAAAAATCAAGAAACCAAATGTTTGTTCCTAGAGGGAACAAGTTGCATGATCTAAGAAAATTAAATGAAAACATTTAATGCCGTAGGCACGATAATTATTTTTATGCACATCGGGGTTACCAAATTATTTTATATTAATCCCAATTATTACCGCTTCCCCCTTCTTCCGTATCAATCCGATCATGACCGTCACGTGCTGCTGTTGCGAGACATTCTCTACACGATGACTTTGCAGATGGCTTCCTGTTCGGCCACTCCCCCCCCCGCTTGCCGAGGGATCATTGTTGTCTCATGCCCGATATAATATCAAACATACGGTTTTCAGATTTGTATACATCGACCGAAAACTGCTGCTTTATCTACGCCTAAAGACAGCTCCAGTTTATCAGCAGTTTTAACATCATCTCCGAACACTTGGGGCCAACACCCGAAGGCGGCAATTCTAATCGGCCGTGCTTTTGTGATTCACACTTCTAAAGGCTGGAATCCCGATAAAAGCTATACGTCCACCCCTTTGATACCGGAATGGTTTGTTCCCGATAGCCCGGCTCCCAAAACGCGGCAACGCTCGACGCGCCGCGTGCGGGATTTTCGCTGCTCCGGTCGGTGTTCGGTCGGGGGAGCTCATATGGCCGGCGACTGTACATTTTTACGGGTTCTGATGGTATTGAACCATACAATGGATACATTGCGAAGGAAAGCCGAGTGTTTATTGTCTGAAAATTAACATTTATGAATGCGTTAGCATTAGTGCCCTGGAGCATGCTCTCACCTTGGACGTTGTTGTAGCATACGGTTATAGAGTTCGCAACGTCGCCACGGGATGGCAGCACAGCCCTAGCAACCGAAGATCGCCGGCGGAGGGGTATGGCGGGTGTACCACTAAAGCCCGCCAGATGATTTTATCACTAAAGTGCGTGTCAAACCTCCCACCAACTCTCCCCCCCTCCCCGTTAACGTAACGCGGCCGGCGTGCGGGTGCGCGCTTTGGACGCCCTGGAAACTCCTGCCTGCCGGCTTTACTCACACAGGCTGCGGTTCCGTTCTTCCGGATTTCCACGCCGTTCTCGACACGCAGCCGTCTTACCATGTCAACCGGCCGTAAGCCCACGGTGTCGTCGCCCCCGTATGCACAACATGTATGCACAACAACGAAATGGCTCTGTCGTTATCCGCGCATCGCGCGAACGTCCTTCATGCACGCGCGCCAAGGAACCTGATCTGCCAGTACCAGGGAGAAGAGGGGTCTAACCATAGCCTTGTCTATACTCAGAAAGCCTGGCAGTTCGACGACGGAGCCATAGAGTGCCCGGTCGCAGATTTGGAGTGCGAAGATCTGGTAGCACACAGCATCAAAGAGCCATTTCTCGGGGAACCTGGACGTCAGCGCACAGCTTTTGCAGCGGCGAGGACCCAAACACACCTGCTCGCTCGGGAGAAGTGTGTTTAGGCGTCTCGCCGCAGCGGGGCGCCAGTCACGTGGCTCTCCTCTCATCCGTTGTCTGCCGATCTACCTTTTCCATTTCGGCGGCCGCTTTTCGTGGCGATCTGCCAGGCTTTGTCAGTATATAGGAGGCTATGGTCTAACCTAAAGTCCGCTGTAAGTTAAGAAACGCGGCCCAGGGCGCTCCCGCAAAGCTCTCTGGACACCGTGATTACATTCCTATACATTCGCCTCCTTTCCAGCCTTCGCTCTAATAAAGTAAAAGAGTGGAGGGCTTTTGTGGGAGGAGCCTGTTTTGCGATTCTTACGTTGCATCAAACTATAGTCCTAAACTCTCCTGCCCCTCCTTCTTGAACTTTGAAAGTCCTTGAAGGGCTCCTTGGACCTTCCGGTGCACGAGAGTCACCTTCTGTAGAAGACTGCCGGGACCCTTCCTCCTGGTTCATGCCCACGAGTCGTCTGCAAGAAATGTTACGTTTCAACGTATAAGTTACAAAAATGCCATAAAAACATGACTTTTTTAACTTATGCATTTTTAGTTTGTGCTCCTACCTGGACCGACTATAAGCTTTTTATTTATTTAATTTTATTGAGTACATCTTCGAGTATTGCAAATATATTCATTTGGATTAGTCTGTTACTCTGCTAATCAAGCTACAGTGAATCCCCCGGTATGGAAAACCACCCTAAATCGGACATTGAACAGGGTCAGTGAATACCGACATAGCGTATACGCCGTTTAACCAGCATACAGTGGCGTAATCAGGATTTTATTTCGGGGGGGGGGGGGGGGGGGAGTTAACGGCATCAATCCCCCCCCCCCCCTTCCCAATGATGAAACAGGGTGAGCTCGGCGGTACAGACGCTCACGCAAAGATCAGGGAGGCGTTGTTAAGATAAAACGAGGAAAGCTGCATTGCCATTTTTCAATAACGGATCAGGCTTCGCAGGATATGGGCGTGGTGGCTCACTGTTATACTCTGTCGTAGTTGCGGCCCAGCAACTTTTAAGGCTTCCTCACAGCACACAGCTCCCTCCGCTTTTTGAGTTATCACTGCAGTACCAACGCGTGCCGGCCAGACAAAACAAAATGATTGCTATACTGTCACAACAAAAAAAGAAAAACACTTAAGCAGCAAAAAGAAAAAAATCTCGACGCTCAAAAATTAGAGCAAACGCTCACGCACAAGCACTAGGCAATATTCCAAGCCGCCGTTAAAATGGCCGAGACAGGGAAGTTGAAATTGATATGCCGCGAGTAACAAGTCGGCAACGTCACTGCTTTAACATTCCCGCTGGAAGCACGGAAGAGCATTTTAAGCGCTCCGTGTTTCTCCCTTCCATGGATTACCTGTTCACGCAGTTAGACGGGAGATTTAAAGGAGCGGTGCAACGATACTCAATTGGAATGTTTTTCTCTTTACACGAGCTTACTGGCACACCTGGGACTCAAGGATACTCACACGCAACGCCACTGGCCAAGAAACTCCTTTGTTGCGGTGTAATTTCAAGGACAAAAGCGATCATTTTCATTCAATCTCTCCTTTGCAAAATTTGATGACGTAACGTGGGGATCGCAGTACACCCATATGACGATATTTGAATGCGGTTCATAGATTGGACCCGAGCATTGCGTGGGCACTCGATTTGGGCTCGTGATAATTACTAGCTCGAGAAGCACTCGGGTAGTGGCCCGTGTCCAATCGCTGCAACGACGACAATAGCCGAGCCATAACAATGTCTGGAACTCAGCGCGTGTCCTGTGCTTTGCCAACCCCAGCGCGTGGCCATGAGCAACATTGGCGGCATATAATCCGCTCCAGATCACGTGGCCGCTTGTTCTGGCTGCGAGTTGAGGGGGTCAACGCTGCTCGTTTTTCTTAAGTTTTTTTCTGGGACTTCTATTGCGTGGGGTGAAAAACGAACGCGTGTTTCATAAGTCATTAACGCCAGGGATCCGTTTTAAGCGGTATTTGCGGAAAGTACAAAAATTGTTGCATCGCCCTTTAAGGCACCGGCGTACGTTGCAATTACTTTCGACACTTCTGCCTGCAAAGGTCTCCGGAAGCTGCTCCCGGCGCTGAAGAGTTTTCGGAGCTCTATTCAGGCTTGGTTTCAGTTCCTGAGCTCCAATGCGAGCTGCTCATATGGGCTGCCAAATGCAAAAGGGGAAACGTGAAACGCCCGTCACGTCTGCGCTACAGGCGGTCTCCTTCTGTCCGGAGGCCCTATATTCCCAAACGTCCATCGTCTCCTCAAGATCCTAGCGACTCTGCCCGTAACAACGGCGGAAGCTGAGCACTCGTTCTCTTCAATACGACGGTTGAAAACATACCTAAGAGCGTCAACTTCGATTGAGCGACTGCGATCTCGCGCTTTTGAATGTTCACCGCGACATTGAAGTTCAAGCGGAGGACGTCCTGGATATTCTTTGCCGAGAACGCAGGCGGCTACATCTTAATGTGTAGGCGCTTGGCATAAACGAGATGATCGAGAGAGCCTCTAAATTGCTTTCTGAATCACAGACAGAGTTACTTTTTTATTCGTGGTAATTTCTAGTCAAAAGCTCGTAATTCTGATCAGTATAGTAGGGTACGTTGTTGGGCTAGTTGGTTCATCTTAGTAAAACATATAAAATAGTTCAAGAAGGACAAGAACTGTATACTTTTTGTCCTTGTCTTTTTTGCGCTATTTCATATGTTTTACTCTGATCAGTACTCGAGGTGTGTGAGCGCAGCGCCTACCCGTTGCTTACAGTGCAATTGTTTTTACAATTCATTTAATATTCCTTACATTACTGACATTGTTTTATTTATCACCATGTGTTCGTTTTATTATGTTCGCTTTGGTTTGATTGAACTGTGCATTTTAGTGAGGAATAGTTGGATATACTTTGCCTGGAAATTGCCATCCTTCACCCCACAAATGTTTTGAAATATTCGTTCTCTATATATCTGAGATCAAGTTCCGCATCCCCTTCAAATAAAGATGAATGAAGAAATGTTGCCTATTTTATTTATTTGAGCATTTTCTACCAGACAAACACTTTTCCGGAAAGCACATAAGTTGTACATAGTTTCGCCCCCCCCTCCCCCATTATCCCTTTCTGTTTGAGTCTATAAATATTTTATGGTCAATTTTTCAGGGATGTGATTGAATGAATCGCTTTTTAAGCGTTAATGGTGAATTTGATAACGTCAATTTCGTTACGTGTGCTCGCGCACACCGGCGGCTGCTGACTCATGGAAAGATAGTGCGCCACTTATTATAGACACTGAAATGTTCGGTTCAGGAACTTTTTAAGTCATGCCTCAAAACACTAGATAGACACAGCAACAAGAATGTTGTGACAAACACCAAACTACTTGGACGGTGATACTGTTTTGTTGTGTGGTGTGTGTTTTTTGTTTTTTTGTGATGATGGAGCGCGTGAAAGAGCTTCTCACGGCACGAGCTCTTGGTGTTGACACTGGTGCGGCATTTTGTTTCTAGGCCTTCCCGCTCATAATGATCACTGTGGCAGCTTTTTATTTTTATCTGATCATCACTCAATCTAGTCTAGCTGTTATTTCATTTAATCCGAGTGATCGTCAATTTGATCCAAGCGCAAATAATTTTTAATTCGAGTCATCACCAATTTAGTCCGAGCCATCCATTTTATTCCAAGAGCCACTCATATTAGTTCGTTTAAAGCTGCGAATTAACAATGACTGCTGCTCACCTTTCAGAACTGTTTTAGAGGTCTGAGGTTCTTGCTAGTCACGAATGAATGTTCACTGTATGTGCACGTTTCATGGTTGACTTTTCATATTTCAAACCATGCCTTCGCGGAATTCTCGCGCCGTGCTGCGTGTGCCGCGGTTTCGTCATTGAGCGTCGACTGCTCTTTTAAATCGCCCGCAAAAACTTGGTGGTACGCTTGCGCCGTGTCTCGGTTGCAGACGTCGCATCTCGACAAAACGATCTTTCGATGAAACGTCGTTCGACGAGCAGATTGACACAGGAGTTGTCGTGCCTTCCGGTTCCTCTCAAAGAAAGGGTCAATGCGTCCGGTGCGTGAACTGAGCCGTGGTACAAAGTGAAGGTGACTTGGGGCCAATAATCACAGGGTTGTCTGATGGGTTGAAGCTCCTTGATAGGCAGAAAAGGGGTTCAAGCCTCTCCGAGATTACTTAGGACCATGCCGTGCCCCCTTGGGCAATGCTGGAGCCAGGAGAAAATCACATTAAGCTTCAGCCCCCCCCCCCCCCCAAACTCCTTTCGAGAAAAAAAATATCCTGGCTACACTGTTAAAAAAAAAACTCATTAATCTACTACGGGGAAAAGACGAACAGAACATGTCCCGTCATTCGGCATTGCATCCAATGTACTGTTTCCGTTCATAAACGCGAACAGTACCATACATTGTACGGAGAAAAGCAGAATAGAACATGTCCCGCTTTTCGGCATTACATCCAATGTACTGTGTTCGGAGATGCCTCAGTTCGTTTTTGCAAAAAACAAAAAAATCTCTTCAATTTTTTTTTTTGCACCTCGTATTTTAATTTTGTCACTCAACGAGCTCCCTCCGTAGGTTGTGGCGATTTGTTCTCCCTTGGGTTTTGCAGGGAAATCGACGCACCAGATTTCGTCAGAGCGTTCTTGAAAGACAAAGAAAGTTATCTACTCCGGCGCCAACTCATTTCGGGTCCTTGGCAAACGCTTGCATGCAGCCTGACGCGCACACTTTTCAGTCGTTTCGAGGCTCCATTAGGCCCAATTTAACCAACTCGCTTAATCGGGTCGTTTACGCGTGGCGTCCTTGGGGTATACGAATGCTCAACGAATAGATGCCAGAACGAGATCCGAAGTCTGCGCCGTCTCCATGCATCATCCCGAGCTTGATCGCCATCCGGACACAATGGAAGCCACTCAGGATCTGGCAGGATCTGGCAGTTAGTTGGCAGCCTGCGGCCCCAGTTGAAAATAACCGGCGGCTGCAGCGTTCCTGAATAGACGCGGGGGTGACAAGAGATTACAGTCAGCGACAGGCGGACGTTTTTCAGGGCGGAATCGCGCCCAAATAACAACAACAAAAACACTCGAATCATTCTTTCGTGACAGTTTTATTGACCTTAGAATAGAGCGCGCCATTTTCTCGTTGTAGAAACCCTCCACGATCCTTTTTGAAGCTTGTTGGTCCGACCGCATGACGTCACAATGTCACGTGACATCACGGTGTAGGTGGTGTGACGTCATGATGTCCCGTCACGTGACGTCACTATTTCTCCGCTTTTAGCAGAATCTCTATTTCCGATTTACGTGCGGTAAATACCTTCCTTTCTTCACGAATAGCCAGGAACGATTTTTGTCCCTCTCGAATCGTGTCCGATTCTAGGTTGGATTTTCTGCTTTCGGATAAATCGGCGGATATCAGAAAGCTCTTGCCGATCAAAAAATGTGGCGAATTCGAACCTGTCTGAAAAACGCCGAACCTCGAGACTGTTGTAAAAACACCCTTTTCTTAGCATCTTCGGACTACTTTTGTAGTTCTTTTTTTTTTCGTTCTTACGTTTGTAGGACTCCCAATATAATGTCTTTTAACTCCTTTTTAGTGGAAACGGGGGTAGCCCTCCTACCACACTAGTCGAGCACGTTTCGCCTTTTTTTATTATTTCTCCGTTGGACGGTACAGTGGGCGACAGTGTTAGCACGAACGCGACATCGGCGCTTTTTCGGATTTTATTTCGAAAGGGTACCTGCGGGCACCAAATGTTCGTTGCCCCTTGGGTCAGTTCCCCAAATGATCACTTTCTATTATAGCAACCACTTTAATGACAGCCTTTCAATTCTAAAAAAAAATGGAATTAGAAAAAACAACAAAAACGACGACGATTGCTGGTTTGTGCTATCAGTTTGAACAATGCAAATGCGTAGCTAAAGTTATTTTTTCTTTTCGTTAATGACGTGCTTTTTTTGCTTATGCCAGGAATCTGGCCTGCAGTATTTCGAAATAAGCGAACAAACTCCACTTTTTCTCGAGTAGCGAATGAACGTCCAGAGGGGATGTGCAAGACGGCACGCGAATGGTCCGGGACATCGGCGCCTGTTGCGATTGGTCAGCGGGGTGTGCTCATGTCCTTGGAAACATCGCTTCTTCTTTATTTTTTTGATTTTTGGGATAGTATTTTGAGTTTTCTCATTGGCTGGGACCCTGAAATTGTTCATCGTTATTGGTTTTCTCCGCCTTCTGCGGGAAACGGAACTGCCAGACTTTTTTCTCCTAGACGACATCGCTGTAGTCCGTTCAGCCCTTATCCGAGAGTGCGGTGGAATTAAGCCACACGCTCTGCCGGATTAAACCAGCCGCCTCTCTTTAATCGTAACTCGCTCTCCTGGAAGCCGCGCTCATCACGCGGGGAAAGATGGATGTACGATGGGTCCAAGGAACACGTATAGCTTTCACCGCATTGTCAGCCGAGGTAGGTCTCATCCACGCAGCATCGCCTATGCTGCGCCAGCACGACCTGCCAGCGCTTCTTGTACACGTCTCACAACGAGCGGACGCGCCAGCCGCTGGGGTGGGTCCACTACCGATGACGTCATTCGCTACCGATGACGTCATTCGCAGGACTTGTCCTCTGTAGGTGGTTTCGTTCCGAGACGTGCACCGATCAGCAGCAAACGTAACGAGTTGCGAATACTAGCTTAATTGGGCAAAGCCCCCTCCCCCCCCCCCCCTCCTTTTTTTTTCTTGACAGAAGGCGGAGTAAATGGACGCTAGGGAAGAGTGGGAAGTTCCTCCCCGAATCGGAGGCATCCGCTTCGAACCTCCGACACCGAGGGGGAATCTCCGCGTCCCCAAATTGAAGAATAATGAGCAGATTCCTCCGTTCTCTCTGGGCTACTTGCGAGGCTTCTATTTTCGTCGACGAGCTTTCGGGAATTCCTCCTGGAAGCGCTCTGTCGATATTCCTTGGTGAACTTCTTTTTTCTTTTTTTTTCTTGGCAGGCCATTTTGTTTATTTGAACCTTATTTCGGGCGACATTTTTCATAACGAGATGCTCTCGATATATGAACCACTTCCTCTTCTGTCTACCCCTCCGGATTACTGCACCGGATGAGCGTCTTTTTACGTGCGTCAAAACCCGCAAAATTTATGGGAAAAAAAATTTTCACGCCGAATCGGGCGAGGAATTGCGGTATCGCAACGTTGTGGCGTCACCGTGTTGCATGACGTCATGTCACATAACGTCACAATTCTCCCGCTAATTTATCAAAGAAAAAATGTTCCTCTAAATTTGACGGAAAGTTTTCTTTAGATATATTCAGAGGGAATTCAGAGTCACGTGACGTCAAGGTACCACGTGACGTCACATTATCACGTGATGCCATGACGTCACGCGACGTCACAGTGTCACATGAATACTGCCCGCAACATTTAGTGGAACGTAATTGAGCCTTTTCCGAAGTCCGCACCACCGCCTGCCCGCCATAGCTCGATCACGTGTTCTGAGCATGTATTGGACACGAGGGCTGCGGTCAGCGCTCGGCGTGAACTCGGCTCGGCTCGTATCGAACACGAGTGTGACGTCATCGTTCGGCGAGGACTCGGATCCAATCACGCGCTTCGTGTCTAAGCAATGGTGACGGCCAATGTTGCTCGATGGACATTTGAAGAAAAGGATCTATTCCGCTAAATTTAAGCACGGCAGTGCAACTTTGTTAGGCGCAGTGCGGAGACGTCTCAGGCTCTCGCCGCAATTTATTTGCAGCACGTCCCAAAAACAGTTTTTTTTTGTTTTCTGATTTTGTTTCTTTGTTTCATCATTGACTTATGACGCTCTGCTTGGGGCGAATATCGTTTGTATGTTGTATGTATGTGTGTGTGCGCGCGCGCGCGTGTGTGTGTGTGTGTGTGTGTGTGTGTGTGTGTGTGTTTGCTTGAAAAAGAAGTCTTTCTTGGTTGGTTAGCAAAGTGTGTTTTCTTGTCGTTTCTTTTTTTTTTTTCTAGCTTCTTTATCAGTTCTAGGCTCTCGTTTCGTCGCGTCCCTCGCGAGATCTCTCAGGAGAAGATTTAATGGTGGGTCTCTGCAGGATTGAGCGTGCACTGTATTTCGCACCAAGTTTGCCGAATAAAAGGAGAAAACCCAAGGAGTTAGAATAAAAGAAATAATAAGAACTGTAGGAGGAAGGAAGGAAGAACGCCTTTCAGTTCTCTCTCGGAAATCCTGATAACGGCTGAAGTCGGCCGTGCCGGAATTTCGCGTTTTCTGGGACTCGCTCCGCGTCCCTAAACTATTCGACGATGCGAACGATTGGTCAATTAGTGGGATCGAAAACGGGAGACCTCGTCGATTTGCTACTAGTTTACCATATCTGTTTATTAACACTTTCGCATTCGTGACGGTACTATTGTTCCTGTTGCTGTGACGATTAAAGAATGCTTCCGTCGAAAACGTGCAATGGTGAACGGTGTTCGAAACTGCGGTACGAAACAGCAACCGATTTTTGATAAATGAATGAATGGATGGAGAGGTATATGATATCTTGAATATGGCTGAATCTAGAGCCACTAAATAAGCTACGCTTCAGAGTAACGACACTTGGCCATATTGTGGCTTAAAATCATGGTTGCCAGTTATCTGAAGCTTTATCTGAAATCACAGGAAACGCTCTTCCGTCCTCCACAAAAGTTTAAACAGTCCGCGACAGAGAAAAGCAATATTACATGAGCTCTCTAACACCGAACCAAATGCTGAGGAAGTCGCACTTTTGAATCATGACGATCTGCCGTTGCGTCTGCTCTGCACAAGCCCCAATATGGCGGCGCCTACAACAATGTCGGGGAACGGAGTGCCGATACTCTAGGCGCAGCTCATTTAGTGGCTCTCAGCTGAACTTTGCGTCGATGGTGGCGTGCAGCCACTGAGTGTTCTTTTTCTTCTAATAGCTCATTTTTATGTATCTAGATATAAGCGAGAAGAATGAGTAGAAATGTCGTAATGTGCGAAGCATTCGAGATGTGAAATCGCGCGCATACGTTGTTTAGTAAAACTGGCGACATTGAAAAGAAAAACAAATAAGAGATATCTCGTAGGCCATATAAACTATAGACCTTTTCGCTTATTCTCGCCCCCGACCACCAAGTAGGCATATCCGGTATGGGCGACGAAAAAACTTTCAAAACGTTTCAACCTGCAACTAGTAAAAAAATAGAGGGGAGGCAAAACGAAAATGTGTGACGGTTACGTTTACCTCCTACATGTCTTTTATTGGCGTGGCGACGGCAAAACAATGTTTTCGCCCATACTGGAAGTGACGACAATTCAAGATGGCGGCGCCCTTGCGAAAAAGGTCTATATGGCGATGTTCCGCTTCTATCTAAGTGTTAGCTCTTTATCTGCCTGTATGTTATATTGTGCATCTTTCTCTTTATTGCAGGTGAGTTTTCCCTTGTCGCAGGCTGTGAACGGTTCCCCGTGGCTGTACGTCGTGAGTTTCCGGCATTGTTCCGATTTCTTTTTTTGTTGTTTTGTAAATAGCGACACGAATGCGCAAATGTTGGCAGTGTATTCTTGTATTTGCAAAGCGCGTATAGAGCTATCGACAGGCTGCGAGCAACGATGCAAGCACACTGTGCAGATAGCATGTTTGCGCCGACCGATGTTGATCAGAAGAACCCGGTTTAAACTATATGTTGTAATGTAGCTAAACTGCAGACAACATTACTTACTTAATCTAAAATTTAAAACTGTAACAAATTAGGGATACAAACATTTTCATAAACTTTAGACAGCTCTCTGAAAATATTCACGCGTATTCTACCCGTCGTGCGGAATGTTGGAGAGGGGTCACTGCAAGAACGAACTATGGAACACAAAATGCTTAAACATTCTATCCCAAAAATACTTTAACCTACTTCAAAATAGAAGATTGGAATTCAGTACATTGTCCCTTAGAGAAATTTGACTAATTTTCAGCACAAATGAATCTGAGCATGAACTAAGGGGGATCGGTGGCCGAGTGGGTACAAAGCGCATACCACAGCTCGACGCGCGGAGCGAAAGCTCGCGCTGCAGAACTCAGGGATCCTGGGTTCGAGCCCCACCTGCCCGTTTCGATCTGATGAGCATCGTACCGGCGTGCGGTCGTGCATCACTACTGCGTGGTGCACGTTAAAGACCCTAGGCTAGCGGTTGTACCGGCACTGGCTAAGTTGCTCATCTACAGCGAGCGACTCGTCGCAAATTTAAAAATGGCTGACCAGTTCACACGCTGTATAAATATCCCCACAACCCAATTCTTCGTGAACTAATTTTTTGGGTCTCATAACTTATGTCTTCAAATAGGTCACTTTTCTGTTACGGCCCATGATACAACATATTAAGTCCGAAACACGCTTTGTTAAATTGTGTGTAATAAAAAATTTTTATGTTTTTTTTTTCTGTTGAGCTGTTGCTACTGTGCCTTGTAGGCGGTCCAGTACTTGTCAAGCTGTCCCATAGAGCTTTTTTCCTTGATCGCCATTATCAACGTACGCTACAAATAAACTTTTTATTATTATTATTATTAATTCGATGTAAGCACGTTGAAAGTGGATCCATTGGGAGAAAACAAATACGCTTGCTGCAGTCACGTTTAGTGTATAATAAGAACGCCATTTGTTCAAACCCGGCAGCTTTCTGGGACTAAAAAAAATAAAAATTGCGAAATGGAATTTTTTTTTTTTAAACATAGTATTACCTGGGAGTCGCGGTTGGCTCGTCAAGAAATGTACTATTTTAAAAATATTTTGGAGAAATCGTCCAGAGCGAAACATAACCTTTATGCTTGGGAGAAGAGCGCGATGATGAGGATCAGTGAAGAAAAGTAACACATCTTTCAAGAAAGATTTATGAGATTGTTATTGTCCCAGTGCTTAATCGTTTTATTCTTTCATCCTTCGACTTAGCCTTTATCCATCGCCTCCGCCGGCCTTGATTTTTGTTTTAGTAATTACGTTTTATTTGGGAAGTTTAATAAAGTTTTCGCGGGATTTCTATTAAAGAGAGTCGTGCAGCAAGACGGGAACCCGGGTGAATATTACACGTGTCTCATTAAACTCCTTTGCGCACTACGAGCGAAATTAGTATGCACTCACACGTAAGACAGCAGTGAGGGCCTCGGTTGTCTCGCGTCTACATACAAATTAACATTAAACAAATAAATAAATTAACGAGAGGCGCGTAAAATGAATATTAGGAGAGCCTCCTCCAAAACACAAGCCCGTGAATTCTAAAGTCGTAGTCGCATCGCTCACACGTCGTACATAAGAGAGGATGTTTCGCTGCAGAGCCGATGAGAGGAAGGATCTGCAGACGTGCCTCAATCATGGTCAAAGCATGTTTGCTTCGTACATGATTTGAGTTTTGGCATGACCAATGTGATGGGGCCGTCCTGCGTGGCAGAAACACGCCCTAGACAGTGTTTGCGGACTGTCTTTTCTATGATGTATTAAGAGTGTGACCGTGGTTTATTTATTTATTTATTTATTTGTACTCTGCAGCGCTGGAACTTTACAGCAGAGTAGTGGGTTACAGACCAGATTTATACGTTGGAAACTAACACAAACGGCACAAACCAGCAACCAAGAATACAAATAAACACAATTCAAAACAACACACAGTAATACAAATTTTAAAATTTCAATATTGCCAAAAATATTATTAGGGAAATTCACGTTGCATTGATCAGGTTATTAAAAGATTCACTGTCAGCTAGTACAGTATCAGGAGGTAGCTCATTCCATTCCGATATAGTTCTCGAAATAAAAAATCATATCGTTAGTTCGGCATTTTATTTCACGTATTTTCATTTTCATGATCTCTCCTGCTCGATATAAAATGGGGCATTTGAAGATAATATGATTTGTTGATTCTAGTTAAACCATTAATAATAGCGTAGATACGTTTAAGTCTAGTCTATTTTTCTTACGCTTTTTTCGAGAGATTCGATACTCATTCAAGCTTTCATTTCCGTCGCACTTTCTGCTCGAGTATATTGATTTATAATAAATCTAACAGCACGAGTTTGAATGCCCTCAATCTTATCTATGAGATATTTCTGTTGCGGGTCTCATACTACGTTTCCATATTCAAGGTGTGGTCTAGATAGTGAACGATCTCGCAGATTCTTTAAAGATTTGAGCAGCAGTATACAGAAGGTTTCCGATGACTAGGCTGAGGACCCTGCACAGCCTTTTCAAGATCATGCATGATAAACGCCTTCACCGTGATAGCGTAGAAAATAGCTTGAGTCGTCGACCTAAAATGTTCTGGCAGTTTGTAAAACACCACACCCGCGATATAAGTCAAGGTATCTGTTTACACGATGATGTAGTGAACACTCCTGCTTATCATTCATCGGCCTGATGAGGTTTCAAATATTTTCGCCGACTATTTTAGCAAATGTTACTCTAGCTGCCACCGCAGTCCTTCCAGCCTGGCGACGATAAGATAAGCTGTCATGACTTCTTGCATTCTGTACGAGTGGATCATGTCGAAATAGCGGAGGCTGATAAGAAAATTGAAACCGAAGTTTTCGAGTGGTGTTGACGGTATACCGAGTTTTATTATCAAAGGATGCGGTGATTTGTTTATTCCCATTTTAAAACACATTTTTAATCTTTCACTGAGTTCTGGTGTGTTTCCATCACTTTGGAAGAAATCAGTTATTGTTCCGATTTTAAAGAGTGGTGATCCCTCGGTTGTTACGAATTATCGTCCTGTTTTTCTGCTCTGTGGGTTTTCCAAGGTTTTCGAGATTGTTGTACATACCCGGATGCTCTTTATTTCCGTCAAAAATTAACACCTTTGCAGCATGGTTTTCAGTGGTAGGTCTGTCCAGACCAATTTGTGTACTTTTCTAGATTTTTGCGCTCCATGTGTTTCAAATAGGGGGCAAGTTGACACAATATACTTTGATATGACCAAAGCTTTTGATAAGGTCAGTCATTAATTGCTCTTGCATAAATTGCTTTTATATGGTCTATCTCCAAAGTTATGTGAGTGGTTCCAGAGTTACCTGTCACTTCGCCCGAATTCTGTTCGGGTTGTTGACAGTTATTCCTATAGTTATTTTTCAACGTCAGGTGTTCCCCAGGGTCGATCCTGGGAGTCTCTCTTGTTTTTAATCTTTATAAATGATATAGTATCTTGTGTCCAAAGTTCCCAGTTGTTACTTTTCGCGGATGATATCAAGTTGTTTAAAATGATTCACTCTCCTGTAGACTGTGATATCCTACAGCGTGATGTGTCTTGCATCTCTCAGTGGTGTGAACAAAATCTATTAATGCTTAATCCTGCTAAAACAAAGGTCCTATCTTTGTGCCGACGCCATGTGCTTTTTAATTTTACTTATCATCTCGATATCATGCCCATTGAACGTGTACTCTGTGTGAAAGATCTGGGAGTGTTCATTGATAGTGCATTGTCTTTTAGAAATCATGTATCTTTTGTGGTTGGACGTTCAATGAGAGTGCTGGGAACCATATCACGTTTGACGAAGAATTTCAGGAAGCCTTATTGTTTGTTACAACTTTACAAATCTTTAGTTAGGTCACGACTGGAATTTGCTTCGGTAATATGGAACTCAATATCTAAAACACAAGCCATGACCATTGGACATGTTCAGAAAAGACTGATTCGTATTGTTTACGATAGGTACTTTGAAAGGCGCTGCTAATATAACTATGAATACATACTAAGGTCATTTTCGCTTACACCTTGTGTCTGACAGGAGAACAATTCATGACTTCGTATTTTTGCATAAGGTTGTTAATGGTGTCATCGACTCGCCACCACTGTCTCAGCAAAGTAAATTTTCATGTTAACTTTCGCAATACCAGACATCTCGTATGCTTTGACGTTCGTTCACCATGTTGTACTTCACCGCTTTCTCGGATTCAGACATTGTATAACAGCATCGCTCCTGTTCATCTAGATTTCTGTACATCTATTTCATTGTACCGCCTTCAGTTGAATAGCCTTGCAATTTACTGATAACTTTTTGTGATGGTATTATGCTAACGTGTTTCTAGGGTCGTATTGGTGCACCAGAGAGAAGACCACTGTGGTTGTTTCTGGGCACTGAAAATAAAGATATTATTATTATTATTATTATTATTATTATTATTATTATTATTATTATTATTATTATTATTATTATTATTATTATTATTATTATTATTATTATATCTATGTGTTGATTGAATGAGAGATCTTCCGAAACAATGACACCGAGATATTTAGTTTCGGATACTTTTTCGCAACGGAGTCTCTTGACTAGCGTGCGCGGAATCAATATTATGTTTCTTTTTACTAAATGTGATGTGAAAGAATTTACTTGTGTTTAACCCTAGTTCCCAGTTCTTTCACCATGAAATAACATGCTTTGACATCCTGCTGCAGAAATGACACGTCATTAACATTCTTTATTGCTCTGTAAGTTACGCTTTCGTCCGCGAATAATATGATGTTAGAAGATATGAAAGACGTCTAACCATTGATGTACATTAAAAATAAAAGTCGTCCCAAAACTAAACCTTGATGCACCCCCGAAGTTACGTCGAGAAATTTGGATTTTTACAGCGATGCTGTATATGACTCGCAGATCAAATTTCTGGAATTTCCTTGTGTCGTCGTCCTCACGGGGGAAAAAAATTTCAGCGAACGAAGCGGAAAGTACATACCACGCATACAACATACAGCACAGCATTCGTTTCAAAAAAGTACGAGCACAAAACCAGCATCCGAACCACATAATTGATGATAAGGCGCTCCTGAAAACAATGCGAAGCACGTAGCGCTCACCGCATACGTTTCTCGGTAAAGACTACTGTTGCGCAAGCTGTCACGTCGACGGAAGCTTGCGTCGTGGGGAGTGACCTCACTAGCCTTTCCTAAATAAAAAATTTTGC
Source organism: Ixodes ricinus (assembly GCA_037355805.1). NCBI lineage: Eukaryota > Metazoa > Arthropoda > Arachnida > Ixodida > Ixodidae > Ixodes > Ixodes ricinus. Next base: position 20,707 of record JAZHYW010005366.1, read on the forward strand.
TACAGTGCATCTACTTTTAGGTGATACCACAGCATCGCTTGTCAACCACCTTCACAGCGTGGATTGGAGCCACGATGTTTTTACCCTCCAGGGCGAAGCACTGTTTCCTCCCAGTCAGATCGCCTTCTATCCACCGAAGTATATTACTGTCTATGTTTAGAGCGCTCATTTTGTGACATAACAAAGGTGTGAAACAGAATAAATTGCGTTACGAAATCTATAAAAATTGCATCAATTTGCTGCCGATTTTCAACCGTACTGAACAAATCATGAAAAAGTTAAATTAATTGGGCGTTACAGGAGACACCTCTATGAAAGCCGTGTTGGTTAGTGCAATAAAAAGTTATATTCTAAGTAAGGGTGTGCGAATATTGAGATCTTCGAATATGAATCGAATACGAATAGGACAAAAAACGGGCCTCGAATATCGAATCGAATATCGAATATGTGAATAGCAATAAAAAATTGCAAAACAGGAGGTAACAGCAGGTTTTATTGCCTTTTTAAAATAAATCAATGTAACTGTATTTTACTGGGCTGCAGCAGGCTAAAGATACTTCTAGTAATCCACTCATTACAAGTTATCCTGTAGGAAAATTAACTGCTCAACGTGATCAGAAAGTAAGCGCTCCCTACGCGCCGGGACAACATTTCCACCAGTAGAAAGACCCTTTCAATCGGGAAACCTGCGAAATTTCATTAAAGTTCAGAAGTTCGACTTATAGACAGTGTTACCCGGCTGTTACACGAATATTTCGAATTTTGAGAAACAAATAATTTAGAAAGTATTTTATATTTCATAAATGGTTACCAATGTTTACACCGTATAAAAGCGAAAATATGCGATTTTAACGCTTTCATTAGTTATTAATGTGAACCCGTGATGCCAATAAACCCAACAAATATTGAACTTTTCCTCCGTCAAATGAAAGCAACTCGATTTTTTTTTCTTTAATTTTCGCGCATGCACAAAGTAGTCGAACTTCAGTCGAACCTTTGTCAAACATCACGTTGAAGGTTCGAAAAAGTCGAACTTGGTCGACTCGAACCAAGGCATGTTTGCGACATCCCTAGTTTTGACTGCGCGAGAGTGGCAGGAGTTGTTGTCAATGGCGATGCAATGTTCTGCTCTCACCTAGCATTTTCTTTTTTCACTTTTCAAACATTTATATTAGATAACACTCTCGAGATTTATTTTATATTTATATTTGACTCTCGAGGTTTATTTTATTGTATCAATTTATAGAACGCGCAGTTACATCACATATTGCTATAAAAGTGCCACAAAACAAAGGGCTTGGTGAAAAAGAAACCGGAACTGATCCTGTCTTGCTGCCATCGGACAGGTAGAAACAGAGCAGACCGATAACGCACGGATAATATGCCTTTCTCAGTAAATAAACATATTCATAGGGGAATGTGTGGCAGGCAGATTATTCGTTGCTTGCTCGAATATTTGCAGTTTGTGCGAATATTCGCCGTTTTCTCCGAATATTCGGCTTTGGCCGAATATTCGGGAACTTCGAATATGCAATTTTCGAATCGAATACGTTTCGAATAAGGAAAATATTCGATTCGTATTTAAAATTTCGAGTATTCGCACACCTCTAATTCTAAGTGCTTAGTAAGTATACTGCTATAGACAGTATGTTCAAATATTTTACATGATATACAACTTAAAAAATCGGCCTATAATTATCAACGATTGATTTTGGTCTGTTTTTATGAATTGGTGCAACGTAACTGTTTTTTTTCATTATTTAGAGAGTAACCCAGTTTCGAGAATTTTGAAAGCTACTGTTTTTAAGAAAGGTTGACTGAAAATAGTCATTGAAACAGTTAGCTTTAATAGTATTGTCGGTGATGGCTGTACCACTATTTGTAATGCTCGGGACGCCTGCTGTTTCTTTCCGTGTTTTCTTAAAAAAACTTGAGAATGCTTTGGAGCTGGTGCCGATAGCCTTTATTAAACCAGAAAAAGAACTCTCCTTGACTGTGCTGATGGTACTCTTATAAACTAAACCTAGCTCTTTAAAACGCCGCCAAGATTTTCAGAAGGATTATTTGTATACTTGGTATATAAATAATCCTTCGTTGCGTTGTTTAATTTTCTTTTTCTTACTTTATAATTCATCCGGGGCTTATCGGGTTTTGGCTTGTCCTTTAAATGTTTACAAGGAATATGCCTATCAACATGCTTTGATAGCAAATTTCTAAAGTCAGTCCACAGTCAGTCGGCATCATAAGTCGATGACTTAGCCATAAACATATCTGGTTTGACCTCTAGCTCAATTATAATTTTATTGTAATTGGCCCTACTGTACATGTACACACACAAAAAATTCAAATAGTGATTCCTTATTATGATTGCAAATTCTTCATCTTGAACGTCAAGGACCGAGAAACATATAAAGAAGAACGACACATAAAGGCAAAACTTTTCGCTGGTCACTTTTTTTTTTCTTTCAACATGTTGCAAGTTCACAGCTCGCATGCCTCTTCTCTGTTATTTCTATCAGACAAATTCTAAGTGATCTTTAATTTGTTTTAATGAATAAAGCCACGCATTTGTTACCTTGTTTCCTTTTTTTTGTCAAGTTTTGCGACGGTCGTTTTTTTTAAATTCTTGATTATATTGACGTTATGGTGTGGGAGGGGGGGGGGGGGGCTGGGCTCGGCGGTGGACTGTGTCCGCCACAGCGAAACACTCGGAGCACGTGGAGCAAAAGCTCGCGCTGCAGAACCCGAGGACCCGCGGGTTCGATCCCCATCCCTGCCCGTCTCGATCTGGATGAGCATCGTACCGGCCTGCGGTCGTGTATCATCGCTACTGCGTGGTGCACGTTAAAGACCCCATGCAGGCTAGCGGTTCTACCGCACCGACTAAATGGCTCATCTATTCAGCAATGAGACCAGACCCCTATTGGGGCTGATTAACTTTCCGGTGTCTAAACAGACAAACGCGATTTTATGTCATAGTCCTTCGTCGCATGTTGACTAAATAATAAATAAACGCTTGTTTAAGAAAACAAAAAGAGATGAAGGATACAGCGGGAAGCATGAAGTATGAACCACTGAGTCTTATGGTAATGTTTTGTTTGTTAGTTTGTTTGGTGTTGTCCAGAGAAAAGGGGGACAGCCAGCCGGGAGACATACGCACGTTTCATCTTCATCATTTTAGTGTTTCGGTTCTCGTGGCCGGTTATAACTGTAGAAAATGGAAAGAGCCGTCCTTTAAGTCGCCGAAACGTTCGCGATGCAATCGGCTCTCTACGAAATTGTTTCGTCGTAACACGATTCCAGAAGTAAAAAAAATAAAAATAAATAATAATTTTTGAAAAAAAAAAGACTAGGGAAAGTAGAAGCACTATCGTGTGCCTCGCAGACTGGAGAGAAAAGAAAAAGGCAAACAGTAATAAAAAAAATAGTAACGTGGAATTTATTGCAGCCTGCTAGCTTTTATGCCCTCTGTCGCTTCAAGATTGAAGATGAGGCTCGTTTCGAAAACTTTATGTACTCAAAACTAAAAACAACAACAAAAATACAGGGAGGCTCGACTGACATGAAAGAACCCATTTCATATTTCGCGTTTTGATTACACCTCGAACGTAAAAAAAGAGAAAGGACGATGGAAACACGATCTTCGGGATGTTCCACAAAAAGTCGGACATTCGCTGCGTGGTTCAAACTCAGGATGAAAAAAATAAAAAGAAAAAAAAGAAAAGAAGAAAGGGTTGAGGAATTGGTGTTGTTGTGTGGAGTCACTAACATCTTAGGAAACGCAGGATATGGACTCTTATATTCTTGCGTCTCTCGATTTCTGATTGGTTCTTCCGCGCTCTAATCGGACAGTGTCGGAATCTAATTAATAGTGGGGCGATGATGAGATGCAAGAGGCTCGCCACACCCTGAAGTTCCTTAGGATGTCAGTAACAAGAGTCGACGTCTTTCTAATTATAAAATATATTTATATATAAGCAAAATATAGAAAGAGAGCGCCTCTGAAGGAGGCACCACGAGCCGTCACTTCTGGCGAAGTCGCAATTTATTTTCGTCTGCCGGGCGCGATGCGCGTTTGCAGGGAGGCGCGAATGTGATGACGTCTGCACTGTTTTGTTTACTCCGTACGTCGTTGCCTTTTCGCTTCTTGTAAACTGCTGTTTGCGGAGCGTTTCGTTTCTTTTTCTTTATTTTCTTGTATATTGCGATTTGGAAGGGCGTTTTGTTTACGACGGCTGCTTTCCAGCCGGCCGTGCTATGCGCCGTAACTTAGCCAGAGTCATTTCGCTCTCGAAATAGACGCGGGGACGGGGGTTGCCCTTAGCCTTTTGACAGCCTCAGCGGCAGCGGCGGCAGCGATCATTTGAAGCCTCCCCCATATCTCTCGGTTACGCGTTTGAGCTGTATATTGATCATAACGTGAACCTCAGGTGGGCCGTCGGTCAAGTTTTATGGGTTAGAGGTCGAACGGTGGGTGATCCGAGCCTCCACCATAAATTGAAGTTATCCCTCGGTCGCGCCCGCGGCTGTCGTCTCTTGTTAAGGTTTTTTTCTTTAAATTATATTTTTGCTTTATTGAATTTGCTATGTGACAAGACTGACGCGTATTGCACCGTGCGACGGAGTCGTAATGATGCTACATCCCTAGAACTGACTTGGACTCTCTGTTTTCCTTTCATATTTGCTAGCCCCTCTCGCCGTCTGTGAGGGAAAAACAAACCGCCCGGCTAGAACTCTAAAAGCCGCCATCACACTGCCCGCATATGGTACGAACGACACAGTGTTCGCTCCAGACACGACGACATTACTATACGCGGACACTCCTCAAGCATACGTTCGAAGCATCTTTGATCCATACATATGTGTGCTTCGAGAATGTTCCCAAACGGTTTTTGTATACGACCAATGTCACAGGACTGCCATAAAAGGAAGAAACTCTACTCGGATTGAGCCAATTGCAGACAATCTTTTGCATGATGTATACATTAGCAATGTATACAACATTATATATATATATATATATATATATATATATATATATATATATATATATATATATATATATATATATATATATATATATATAGGCAGGGTGTTTCATGAAAGGTGGACCAATTCGATATTGTGAAAACTACGCGTCGCAACAAAAAAAGGCTTGTGTTGTTTTGGTCCTGGGCCAGGGGCCTATTTAGGGAAATGATTAAAGTCCGGGATAATTAGGTTGTCAATTATTTTTGCGTAATTAACTTTTTAATATTGGGTTTAAGGGCATGGTTTCAATTAGAAAATTGCTCAGCATTATCAAAAAACACCAATTCAACAAATTGCAGAACGATAGAAGGAACGGGAAGCATTTTCCGGTTTTCTGAAAAACCGCACCAATTCGACGGGTTTTTAAGTTTCGGTTTGCTATCGGAGCGCATCTCGGCACCGACGGCACCGCGCTCCGTGGAGAGATAGTGCATCCAACCTCTGCTGCGCTGTCATCGCGCGACGCAGCGGAACGGAGCCAACGGTTTCCGCAACGAGAAAGTACATTCAATTGGACATGGACGAGGCGGTCAATGCACTAACATCATTACCGGCGGCACTTGGGTCCGAGCATCGACTCCCGGTGCGCCGCCTCCAATCCGCGTTAAGGCCTGTTCACACATGAAGCGGAGCGCTACAAGCGTAGTGCTTACCTCGCGCTAAGCGCGTGCTGACGGGAGCGTTCACGGGCTTTGTATCTCACCGTCAAAACTGTTGCTCGTGGCAGACGATAAGTAGCTGACGGCACGTGAGGAGCGCTACATTAGCGCTTCGCTGCATGTGAGAACCGACCTTTACGAAGGCGGCGCGCGATGTGCGCCTGGCCCTGGCCGGCTTGATTCTGCCGCCGCGCGGGAAAGTTCGCCATCTGTGCCCCGTAGTCGGGCAACTGGGTTGGGGAGCCGCCAGGGAGCCCAATGTATATATGTAATCGAAAATGTGCAGATGAATTTGATGCAATGAATACATCTCTACGAAAACCACTGAAAGACTAAAAATTTGACAAAGCCATATGTTATGAACTCTGAGCCTCCTGATGTTCGGTCGGGTGCGCTAACCTTTACACCACTCCACCTTGGCTTTCTGGCATTTCCTATCTGCCTTATGAATGCATAAGAAACAAAATGTGTCCAATCAGAGGTGTTCTGGAAGCACACGCGGCCGCGTGGAACGCCGTACGACGCTTGCTGGCACGTCGTGCTCCTTGTGCTCCAGAATTCCTCTCACAGTTCGTCGAGTCACGTGCACAAGTATTATTTTTCTATATCAGCTTTAGAGACACTGCTACCATCAGCTGCGAGAATCAAGAGCCACGTTTTGAATATACCGCGGGCATTTTCATCATCGTCTGTAGTCTCCAAAGGGGAAATAATCGAAAATATGCGGAGAATTGAACCGTATAACATAGGTCGAATGAATCGAAGTAACCGCCGAAATACAAAAATAATGCACGCCCTTCGTATCTTAAGCTGCTCGTAGACATGGGGAGCAAGCACTCTTACGAGATAGACGATCGCTTCTGTGAAGCATATGGGGGAAAAGGTTCCTGGCATTCCGCCGCCATTAAGGAATCTGCAATGGCGTCCAGTTCTCCTTGCAGGGCAGCCTTCTGGTCGTCCGGTACAACTTCGTGGCTCCATATCGTGACGTCGACGGCATATGCCGCTGTGTTCAGTAGTTGGATCTTATGGAGTCTCCAGAGCAGCAGCGCCATAACGCACTTAAAAGGAAAGAAAGAAAAAGAGTTGGTTAGTGCTTGTGACACTCCAATGTTGTTCTCTTTGGAGGCCAGGAACCTTGCAAGTGGGCGCATTTCGGTTTTCTGCGCATGGGAAAGGAGGTGTGCAGGTGAGAGAGGAGGTTATACTAAGGTCCGCCTCCTCGGGGGGGGGGGATCGCGGGTGTAAACATTTCGGCGTCGGCAATGGCGGAGGTGCCGTAGCAGCTGTGGTTGTAGCCGTGACTCACTTCGCATAATTGCAAATTAAAAAAAAAAAATTTGTTGTTGTTTTGTGTGATTTAGAGGTTGGCTCCGACCAGGCGCTGTCCAAGGGGCAGTGTATTAGGGGAAATGAAAACATGCTGCGTCTTCGGATGTGGTGGGCGCATTCACGGCGGTGTGTCGCATTTTATGTTTCTGGGAGGATTGACAGATTGAGAGCTCTTACTTGATTCGGTGGATGGTGGTGCATGTCCGTTCTTAGTTGGTGGAGCGATTTGTCTGGTTAATTGCGATAACGAATGAGACTCTCAGCCTAGTAAATAGGTGCGTGGTTCTTTGTATTTGGGGAAATGAAAACATGCTGCGTCTTCGGATGTGTGTGGGGCGTTCCCTATTTTTCTCTTGTCTCGTTCTTGGTGACCCTCTTGCCCCTCTGTCAGGTGCCTCTGCTGTCTACAGAGGAGGCTGTGTGCATCTCCGATCGTCGCTATATCTGCCATTTTGTAAAGCCGCGGTGCCACACGAGATGGAGTCAAGCCAAAACCGACTGCAGCGTCTCGTTAGAAATTTATTCGCATCTTTCGCGTTGTTTGAGCCTTCTGCGCCCGTCACCAGTTTTTGAGAACTACACGAAGAGGTAAAAAATATAAAGATTCACGGAAAGCAAAAACAAAAAAAGACGAAGTAATAAAAAGAAAAAGGTCTGGCACGGCTATGTCGGCTCTTTTTCATATCTTGGACCAACAAACACCCACTCACGAAGCGAAGTGCGGATGCACAGTGGCGAAGATGTATTTCCAGCGGGCCAAATGAGCGGCCCTGGCCCTTCCGTGGGGTCCCCGTTCCATCTCGACTTGAAGAGGGTCGGAAACGTGCCCGCCGAGCTCTGACGGCATCTCGAAATAGTGCGTCGAGCATGTCGAGCACCCCCATCTTGACGTTTCATTTTATATTTTTTACCGCCACATATTTCGTCCCCAAAAGATCAAAGCACGGTCCCTATGGTCGGCCCCAGCAGAAGGCGTCATGCCCTGAGACTGTTATTCTGTGTGTGTCCTCTATGAAGCTCCTTGGGTGGTTTGCCCTGTCCCCTACCTGAGCTAATTTGCTCTCTTCGCACCTGGCGGGCCGGCGGTACTCATGCATTGGTGGTGAGTAAAGCTCGTGATCGGTGTGGAATAGCGGTGTTCTTCGCGTCGTGAAACCTTACGCGTGCCTCGCACATCGGACGGCATCGCAGCATGCTGGTGGCCATTGCTTCTCGTTCGGGAGAAGCGAATCCGAAGGTTCCAAGTGGATGCTGCATAAGGTGATGAACGGTGACAAACGCGCAAAGTCTGGTTCACGCGGTAGCGTAGGTTGCGTTCAGAGCGACCAGGGGAACACGCCAATGCGGAGCGTAAGTTTGTCTGCTTCTGGCTGATGACGTCAGAACGCCAAACTGTTATTGGCTGATTGAAAAAAAATTGTGGGCAAACTTTAAGGCATCTAGCGTTGAGATTTGCCCACTATCCTTTCAATCAAAGCCAATCAGAGCTCGGCGTCGTTTTGACATCACTCGCCACTCTTGCGCAACAAGCAGACGACTTATTTCCGCATAGGACAGCAACAACAGAGTCACCGTAACATCTGTTCCATCTCGCCAACCCCCGACAACATGTAATCACGGAATCCACGAGGTACGCGCAGAAATCGTGAATGGGCCTGTTCCGCTCTGTTTAGTGTTTTTCTCACATAGCTGTCGTCCGTTTTGCTGGAGTCGCGAGTACTGCAGCAGACGGAACAGCATAAGGTGTATGGATGGATGGATGCAGACGGCTGAGCCCTTCTAATTGGGCGGCGGTTCGCGCCACCTGTACCCAGTAATGTGAGCGGTTAACGAGCACCACCAGGTGTTGTTGGTGTTCTCGCCACGCCCGGTGGTTCTTAAGTTGTCTGCGACTATGGGCAGTAGTGCCGGTTGTCCTAGCATGTCTTCCAGTTTCCTTCGTATGTGGCTATATGTATACGTCTGCAGGAAGCGTCTTCCGGGCGTTGTCACTTCGGTGTTGGCGTCGGCTCGGGAGTTTGATACGTACTACACTCCCGAAGATGGATTGGCTGTCAGATGTCAGCCGCCGGGAACGCGACGGATCGTTCAAGGTTGTGCCTCCTTTCCGGCACGCGCTGCGACTTTTCTTTACGGACGCGTGTGGATGGCTGTTTTTGACGTCGAGTCTGTAGCGTCCGCCATTTTAATTTCGCTCGCTTCTTTGCGGCATAGCGGGTGACGCGTAGATTGGAGTTCTCCAAAGAGATGGGGGATTTCGCTATTGTGGTTTCTTGTCTGCAAGCCTCAGTGCGCGGGTAGTATCATGTGTTCCGACATGATATCAATCCACTTGTTGTTAGCTATTAACGAAATGTCACCTATTGTCCTCCAACTCCTCTCTTTTCTCTCTCTGAAAACGTTGTTTATTTACATGGAGGAGAGATGCGCTCTTTCAGCACTAAAAGTTGGAGTGGATGGATAGCTGTATCGGCTGTTCCCTTTGAATCTTGCGGTGACTTGCGCCACCTAGCCTAATGTCAAATATGTGCGTGCGTGTGTGTGTAGCATAGCCTTTATACTGATAATGCCTGCCCAATGGTTGGCTTCCCCATGCTTCGTCGTCGTTGCGCCTGCTTCTCATATTTGCTACCAGAGGCGCCAAAACCCCATACAAAAATGCAGACGACTCTTCTTCGCTGCCCGCTGCTACAGTCCACTTTGATGCCGTTTGTGAATTGAATACATTCGTAACCCGTGCTACATAGCAAGCGCAGTGCACCGTCAGTATAGATTTTATATATAAAAGAAGTCTCATACCTTTCTTTTAGCTTTCACGTCTAGGTTTCGTTTCTACGCTAAAATGTTACCAGACCCTGGTGCTTGTCCTATCGACCACAGAAATAGCCAATGCAAATTAAAAAGGAGACAGACAGGCTGGCGGACCTTCACGACGTTGAAACAGCGACCACTGAGCGTTTTTATTGCTTCTGTAGTAGAGCCGGAAAACATTCGGCCCGCGGACCGCATGCGGCAGTCAAGTGGTTTTTCTCAAGACCGCAAACGAGTCCCCGCTGACCGAAAACCTGCGCACCCGTCGGAAGCACTCTGACAGAAGATCTTGAGATTCATTTTATCTCTTCTTTTAAGCGCACAGCCCCTTGATGTTTTTGACCGGTGTCTTGTGGTCCGTACTGTTTTTGACGTATGCAGTTCTCGAGCTTTAACGACATCCTAGATAGTGGCTTGTTGGACAAGATCTTCTTGGGGTCAAGCTTGTCAGTCACGGACGCCGAGTACTTTGTGAAAATTGACCTGAAAGGCTTAGTACACAGACGTTGCAGGAAATCTTTGTAACGAGTGACATCTTTCTCTGCCTTTGCGCGTTTCAAAGCCCCATGGTGAATAAGTGTATCCACCACAGTCTCAACAGCTGCATGTAAAGGCTTTTTCAGCATATTTCGTTTTTTTCAGTTAAATCTCTACGAAGTTCTTTAGCGCATACAACACCCTCACTAGATTCTTTATTGGATAGTATAGTCCTACCCTGTCCTAGTGCCTGAGGAGGGAATCACTAGGAGAAATGGAAGCCTGCTTAATGACCACTAGGGAGTGTCACTTGCGAGTTCGAGTTGCACATAGGCACACAACAGTAAGGATATATGATGCGACTTAGAACGTAGCACAAGGAGTCAGGGCTAAGTACAAGGTGCTGAAGTGCCCACGATCAATCAATGGAATGAAATGACCGCGCGTGTACTTGTGGCGTCACGATGTGCGTGCCACGAGCCACAGACAGCCTCGTGCTATTGAGCTATGCCGGCTATAGAGCTCTGCGGGTGGAATGACGACCGAAAGAAGTTACTCGTGTTACAAAAAAATTACGTGATCCAGTGACCTATTTGATCACGTAAGGTCACGTTACCACGTAACCTAACATGGAAAACGTACGTTATCACGTAACTTAACGTGATAACGTAGCTTACGCTACAGTGAACTGTAGCAGCAGACAGCGGACAAGCGTCGTCTGCATTTCTGTATGGGGTTTTGGCGCCCCTAGCAGCAAATATGTGAAGTAGGCGCGACGACGACAAAGAAACCATTGGGCAGGCATTTCCAGTATAAAGGAGGCTATGGTGTGAGTTTACATCGGATTAATTACTGTTTAAGCAAATTTATTTGGGTTTAACATTTATACGTCCCTTGATATTAGTCACCTTCCTCTACGTGCGCGTATATATATATATATATATATATATATATATATATATATATATATATATATATATATATATATATACAGGGTGTTCCGGATAACTTGTTCTAAACTTTACGAGAAAAACGGAGCTCTCTGCGAGTGTGAAACCAACTGTATGTTGCTATGAATCGTTGTGGGAAAGTACATGGTATTTTTAGTGCGCCTAGCTAATTAGGTAATTTAGACTAATTAGCTAATTTTTCAATTATTTGTTTAAGAGCAGAGGTGTGAATTGGAAAGTTGTAGAGCGCATTGAGGAACAACTCAATTAAGGTGTTTCCCACATGATACACTTTGTGCGCTTTGTTTATGAGCATCGAAATGAAAGCCCGCGAAATATTAAAAGACCACGTGACAATGCGCCCGCGTGTCGCGCTTGCAGCGCTCTCAGACGTGCTCTGAAGGAACAAAGTCCACCTAATCACTGCTGCGCTGTCCGAGACAGGGCATTGCGGCAGCGGGTGCTCGCGCTTATTTTTGGGGACTACCCCAACACGAAGCCCTGTCTCGGACAGCGCGCCAGTGATAAGGTGGACTTCGTTCCTTCAGAGCACGTCTGAGAGCGCTGCAAACGGGACGCGCGGGCGCGTTGTCACGTGGTCTGTTTTTATTTGTATTTCACGGGCTTTCTTTTTAGGCTAATAAAAAGAAGGGTGCAAAGTATATCATGTTGGAAGACACCTTGACTGGGTGTTCTCTCAATTCGCCCTACAACTTTCTAATTCCCACCTCGGTTCTTAGAGAAATAACGAAACAATGAGCTAATTAGTCTTAATTACCTAAACAACTAGGCGGACAAAAAGATTGTGTACTTTCCCACGACGCTTCTTAACAACTTACAATTAGTTGCAGTCACGCAGAACGCTCCGTTTCTTTTGTAAAGCTTGGTGCAAGTTATCTGGGGACACCATATATATATGTATATGGTGCCCCCAGTATATATATATATATATATATATATATATATATATATATATATATATATATATATATATATATATTATACTTTAGCTTGTTTTAGGATTTTCTTGCGCCATTCTGCAGCAGTCTAGCAACTAACCTAAGTGTGCAAAGATATAGCGACAGATGGTTCTGCCAGGCAAAGAACATCAGCGCTGGCAGAGCCACAAGTAAAGTTTTATGATGGGAGTGTCGTTTTTTAGTGTAAGCTATTTTTACTCTTAAGTGCGGAAAAAAAAGAGTACAGTGGAAAGTGGTGGCATGCAACGAATGGCGGCTTTTCCTGGTTAATGCTAGAGGCCCATTGTCTCCTGGGAACGACGACTTTTATGGCGCGAAGGAAGACATTTTTGCGCGCCTGCGAACTAGTCTCTGACTCCATTTCTATCTGGCCCGCGTGACGTTGGCGTTTTGCACAGCACGAATTCTTCTTTCGTAGTCAGCGAATTGCCGCATTTTTTTTAACAAACTCTGCACTGACTTGTATCTCTTTTTAGATGTCCTACAGAGGACGTCGAAGAGGGATTTGGATTCTAGCGCTTACGGAATCAGTTTGGTGCCTTCAAACCCGAATAATATATTTTACTTACGATCCGTTCTCATCGATGGCCGCTTGCATAGTCTGGGAAAGACACCAATGATCGGCAGACAACAGCACAGCCTTTGTTTTAAATCCGCGGTTTCACTGCTAATACATCATACAATAGACAGTCTGCGGACAGTGTGAGGTGTCTCTCTTCCTCGTATGACAGCCTTTGCCACATCGGTCATACAAAGAAATGGCTGCAGACATGTTGGAATCATAGACGTGTCAGAAGCAGGCATACCTCAAACATTCGTGAGGCGCGTCCGGAGCTACTTCTCTCATCATTTCCGCAAAACAAACAGCGTTTTTTTTTGTACCATGTAAAAGCAACTTGACCGCGGTTTAAAAATACTCACGGTCACGAAACGGCGGAGAGAAGATGTCGCCCGTGGTCAAGATTGCGTCGGTACCACGAGATGGCAGTGCCTTCTGTTCGGCGACCGTTTCTCGCTGACGGTCCTTGCTGAAAGGAGACCCAATAGAAAAAAGTCTGGCAAGAAAAATAACAAAAACAAAAACGAAGCGGCCACAAAATGGAGTACGACGACGAGTTCGCGAAGGTCCGCGCGTGTCCGATCGCTCGTCGGGAGCCGCCCCGACTAAAAGCGTTTGGATCGTAAAAAAAGAAGGAAAAAAAAAGGAAACGCTTTTTACTGAGATGAGTTTTACGAGCACTGTCTCGATATTTGTTTGATTTTTTCATTTATTTTTATTTTAGTGTTTGGATATGGAGAACCTTCGTTCGCCATTGGATAGATGGTATCGTGCCGTTTTCGTTTGAGCCCCTCGTCTGGTACACATTCATTTCTTTCTTGAAATGATTACTTGTTGGTGCGTATGCATTCGGATTCTTTCTTTCGAAGGTGGTGGGAAGGGGAAGATGGGTGTAGCCGTACCTTCTTGACCATCAGACTCGCGATACTGGAATCTGCGGTTTGGAGTTTTATCGATCTGCTTCTGCAATTGGCTCGCTTGGCGTCCGGTGGCTTCGGATGGTGCGCCGGGTTTCGTATTCCAACCGCCTTTTATCCGATGGTCAGGTTGATTGAGCGAGGGCCATGAGGCCCCGCCTTTTGTGACACTCCGGTCATTGCAGAAGCTTGACGGTGAACCTGTTGCTACTATACACGAACTCATCTCTGTTACGTCACGGCGCGGTGGTGGCGCGTCGGGCGCACTTCCGGTCTGGGGCTGTGGGCGGAAGCCGCCATAAGGCACGTGCATTCCTGTGTTACTTCGGAAGAAACCGGACAAAAACCTGCCTTCTCGTCAAAACGCCGCGACTGGGGCTTTACCAAAAGTGTCGGGAAAGGTGTGAAGGTCAGTTTTCATGCGTTTTCTGCCTGCTCGGTTCGTCCGAGAACGTGTACAGGGGCCGTTAAAAAGGAAAAGCAGACGCCGTCGGACCACGATTGCTTGGGCGGAAAGCACTTTGGATTGAATTCACGGATACTTGTGGTCGTCAGATTTATTTGTTTTGTTCCAACATGAACGCCGGAAAACCGTCAAGTTGCACGGACCACCTGCGGACTGCGTTCAGTGCACGTCATCATCGTTCAAGCTGCTGCCCGTCGCCTCATCGTTCGAGCTGTCGTCTGCTCTCTCAAACGTTTCTGCTTGTCGTCTTGCTCGTTCAAACGACAGCGGCCCGTAGACCAAACGTTGACCTGCTAATTGCGATAAGGAAGCGCAGACCTCAAAAGACGTTTAAGTTTGAAGGTTGCTTCGGGTAAGTAGGCTCGGTGTAAACAGTAGATATAAGGAGATGTTGATCATTGTTAACCAGTGGCTATCGCCGACTTGTTATGCCTGATTCACTCGGTCCGATTCTGCTTGCGATTTTCAGTATCGACGTCGACATCTCAGCTACGGTTCAGGCTTTTGCAGCCCAAGCGACGTCATGACTGAAAATAGCGAGCAGAACCTCACCATGTGAATCAGGCTTTAGCGTCCATTCTGCGGTGTCCACGCGGAATGAATCGCAGCATGTTACATTATTCACGCCGAGTTTTGCGGTGTAACGAGCCTCGTTAATTTCGCTGAGGCCGCTAAAGTAATCAGACATTGCCAGGGAGGCGTAGAATCAACAATTCCAACGCGAAAAAGAGCGCGGGGACTCACACTGACGCCGCACAACATCCCATTCCAATGGTTTGTTTATGGGCGACGGCGAGCTTCTTGCCCACACCTCCATCGCGCATGCGCGGCGTCGGTGGCGTCCGCTAAGAGCGCTCCGGTTTGTTTGTAAACATGACTTGGTGTATAAGCGAAATTATAGTGCTGCATGCTTCAACCCCCCCCTTTTTTTTCCCCTCCAAAAAATAAAAAATAAAAGAAAATAAGAGCGCCGTTTATCCTGACATTCATGGAATCCACTATTTAAAGGTCAACTCTGGTCGAAAATGAAACCAAAATAAATGACTGGTATTGCTTTACTGGCACGAAATATGATCGATCACAGCCGAAATATTGCGTCAAAGTGAAGCCACCTACTCCACTAAAACCGACCTCAAGATGCGATCTTGCAGCGGGTAACAAGCGAGTTAGTTTTTTTTTTCAAGCAACACTGGCGCAACACCAGTGTGACGTCACATCCGTACGGCTGATAATCAGTGTTGCCATCCCTCTAGCAGATAGTTTCGGTTTTGCCGTAGACGCCGGAAACCAAAAGTTTCAGCCGTGATATTTAAAAGAATACACACATTGTCGAGAAGCAAAAATTATACCTCGTAATTCAGGGACACTGCCTGAGCTAAAAAAAATTGTAATCACAAAATAATAATAAAAAAGATGCTGACCGGAGTCGGTGTTTCGAAGATGTGAAGAGGAACATATTGTTTATTCATTAGTGCCGCTTAATTTAGCGGGTAAGTTAACGTCACGGGACGTGACGTCACGCTTCGTCACGAGATCACGTGACGCCAGCACTTCACTGCTGGGAAGTCATGGTGTCACGTGATCTGCAGACGTCGTGGTGTGAAGTGGTGTCACGTGGTACCTTGATGTCGCGTGAAGTCAATTTTCCCACTAAATTTAGCGGAGAAATTGAAGACGCGGTGTCCACTCGGGCTGTCACGTGACACGACGTCACATGACGTCTATTTCGCATCGTGGTGCGGCATCGTAATGCCATAACGTCACCTGGCGTTGTGGTCACGTGACGTGACGTTAGTGTCCGCTCTAAATGTAGCGGAGAAACTTACGTCACGGTTTCGAGCCTTGGTTTCACGTGACAGTGCGATGTTGCGGGACGCCGGTTTTTTCCCCACTAAATTCAGCGGAGAAATAGACGTCCCAGTTTTAACTCGTGGTGTCACGTTATATTCGGACGTCAAGTGACGTCACTTTTTTCCGCGGAATTGAGCGGGGAAGTGTACGAACGGACGGACGGGCGGATAGACAAATTATAGGCTAATGGGGTTCCACTTCCAAAGCATTCATAACAAAATGATAACATAATAAAAACAAAATAAAAAAACGAGGAAAGGGGAGTTTTACGATCTAAACCCTGAGACGAGGAGAGATAAAATAACGGGACAAGACGACACAAAAGATTCTGTGGAGTTTGCACGCTCGCATGTGGCACGCGACAGTTACGATCTAAAAGCGGGCCCCGTAGGCGAGGTTACTTTCGTACGTTATGCAAGATGCAGTGGCTGGAAGGTGCTCTATAGTAAGTTATTCCGTTACTTGGAGAGGCACGTTAATGTCGGCGAGGGTTCGTTTATCAGCGTTGAGTTTAGGCTCTAGTCTACGAAAATTGGATGAACCCAGGACGCAATATTTAGCGTAGTTGGAACGGAGGTTGCATAACTCTCGACGTCTGGATATTTTTATCGATACCCGAGGGATGGCACATGCTGGCGCTCGGAAAAATGCAGCTGCTCGGGCGCGAGCTGCGTGCAACTCGGTCATAAACGTTGGATTAAAGAGCGTTCACTTTGGGAGCTTTTACTAAAATGTAAGCGAGTTCGCTGAAAAAATAAATAAATGACGCACTTGTATGTTTTGTTTTGATGCTTTTCGATTAAAAGCATCAGTCGGTTATTGACGCTAGGGAGTAATTGATTTTTGCAGCAATGAAATGTTTTTTGTTATTACTACTGTTATTAAAAAAGAAAAACATCTTTGTTTATTTACATTTTTTGTTTGTTTGTGATATTTATATGTTTTGGGATGGTCCATTATTTATGATATTGCTGGTATGAACAACATAATAATGTCGAAAAACAAATTAAAAAAAAAACAAATCCGGCAAACGGTTTACAACTTCCCACCATACTCGGTTTCGCACTACGAAGGACCGTAATGGACGCTACGAGCGATCTAAGCCAATGGAATGCCGTGCGTGTGTCACGTGACCAATTGCTGGGGCGACGCCGTTGTCAGGCGATATCTTCGCAGTGTTGGGTCGGTTGGGAGGCCTCGTGGCGTCTACAAGCTCCACCGTAACGCGAGTCAGAGTACGGTGGCTTCGTGTTTTACGCTGCGGTAGTAAAATTTGATCGTCGGTTTTATGGCCTGTCTCGCAGGAGCCCCCGTAAACCCGCGTGTCGACGCGCGCGCGACCCGTATGTGTCGCGGGAGCTCGCGTCTAAATACGTTGCCTGGACGTCCACAGGGGCCCTTGTTTGTTTTTTTCCGTCGTCCTTTGTGTGTCTCCATTCGTTGTGTTAGTCCTTTTTCGCGGTGCTGCAGCCTGTTAGCGCCGCCGGAACATCTCGGCGCTAACAGGCTGCAACACCGCGAAAAAGGGACTAAGGGCTACCTCATATCGTCCGTCAACGAGCTTGCTGGACGATGTGAATGCACCGACAAGTTCTTTATCCTCGTCTTTACATGCGCGGTCACACGGGCTATACACCTCGAACTGGTGGATGTACTGCACTGGCTAAATTGCTTATCTACAGCTGAGACACCAGGCGCCCACTGAGGCAGACTAACGTCCGGCTGTATAAACATACACACAACAATTTGCTTTGTTTTTGGAGACCGACATGTCTACCTCTAACTTCCTGATGGGCTTCGGGAGACCTGTGTCAAGAAGGGTGTGTCGAGTCATCCTTTCTGACAATGCGAAAACGTTTCAGCGAGCCTCCAGGGATCTGGAGAAACTGTGGACGACATTATGCGGAGAAGAGCTACGAAACTAGTTCACCGATCAGATCCAGTGGAAGTTCATCATTGAGAGAGCCGCCTAGTGGGGTGGGTTCTGGGAGAGAGGATGGTGCGATCGGTGAAGTCATCGCTCAAGAAAGTCTTTGGGACGCAGCTACTGTAACTTGAAGAGCTGACGACAATATTAACTGAAATGGAGGCTGTCATAAACTCTAGACCTCCGACCTTCGTCTATAGCGAAGCCACCGAAAAGGAACCGCTCACTCTCTCCCATTTTCTAGTGGGAAAGCGTCTAACGTCCCTTCCATCAAGCTCCAGCTCAGAGCCTCTGCCTCCCTCGCAAGGTGAGCTTAACCGTCGTTGGCGTTACCGTCAAAGGACGGCAGATCAATTTTGGCGTAGATGGATGAAGGAATTTTCGACCAGCCTACGATCTGCCCACTTTACTGCTCCGACTTCCTCCAGTGCCCTGAAGAGAGGAACCCTTGCGTTGGTTTACCAACACCACCTCCCACGACACCTTTGGAAAATAGGAGAAGTCGTCGAAATATTGACCGGGCGAGACGGCCATATTGGAGCTTGCATGGTGCGTCTTCCCAATGAAGCGGTCATCAGGAGGCCAGTTCTACTTTTTGTACCCGATGGAATCCATCTACCAATGACCGGACGTCATTCCTGGGGGAATATGAAGAAACTCCAAACTTCATCTTCTTTTGTGCCACACAGAAATATTGAGCTGCCAGTTACTCGAAAAGGGGTTGGCAGCACCATGTAAATAAACATCATTACGTCTTGCTTTTGTTCCAACAACGATGGTGTCGGGCTCGTATCTCGCGGTTCGAGTTCTAAAACCCTCAACTCCTAGCCAGAAGAAGCGGCCACGTGGCCTAGTGCCTATCCTATGCCGCCAACGTTAATAATGCCCACGCGCTGTGTTTGGCAACGTAGAAAACACGTGCTGAGCTGCAGGCATTCTTAGACTTTGGAAATTCTCATCGCCGCAGTGGTTGGACACGAGCCACTACCCGAGCGGCCGCCGAGGCATTCACCCGCAGTGTTGCGGAGTTGTTTAGGGGTTAAAAGCGCTAAAAACGACGGTCGAGTAGGAGAGGCACACACCACAAAGCGCTTGGTTTTTAGCGCTTTTAACCCCTAAACATGATCAACCAACTAGCCCGCTCTGTGGCGTGTGTCTCTCCTACTCGTCCGTCGTTCTTAGCGCTTTTGACCCCTAAGCATGATCGACCAACTATACTCCGTTTCACCTGATGTTGTACCGCAGCGAAAGCTAGAAGCGCGAGCTCATAGCGTTGACAGCTGTCCTTACTGCACGAGAGCTTGTGCCGCCGAGATCTGCCCCAGACCAAGGAGCTCGCGCTTGTAGCCTTTCCCGCGGTACATCATGAGGTGAAATAGAGTATAGCCCAAATCCAAACCTTTTTGCGGAGTTGCCACTCCGAAGTTGAAGTGATTCCGGAATCTTTCCTCATTTT
Organism: Ixodes ricinus; assembly: GCA_037355805.1. NCBI lineage: Eukaryota > Metazoa > Arthropoda > Arachnida > Ixodida > Ixodidae > Ixodes > Ixodes ricinus. Next base: position 40,123 of record JAZHYW010005366.1, read on the forward strand.
CGCGACCCTGGAATGAAATGGGAATGAAATCGCGGCAGCTCTGGGTTAATAGAGTGGGAATGGAATTAGATGCTTTTTGCCGGAATGGAGTGGGAATGGAATGGGCCCAGCTTCTTGCGAGCTGTGTCGATTTTCATCCAGGGCCTATGGGCTGATGACGCAATTCCCTATCGCGTGGTAAGTGGCTCTTGAAACAGCATCAATGCACTGGAGGTAACTGACGGATTCATTGTGTCACTGGCTTATGCTCCTTCGAGGATGAAAATGGCGCGCCCTGGGTGAAGCAACCAAATGGTGGACAGACAAGATGTCGTTCCTGGCGCGGCGAAGCGCGACAAAGCGGCTGTTGTAATCATGCGCGCTTAGCATGCAGCTTTTAACCGAGGTGTCGAACCGAACCCGAACCGAACACCGGAGCAAAACCGTTATTTTTAACTGAACCGGAACAAACCTGTAACCGAAATCAAACATTCGACATTCAACCCGGACCGGAACAAAATCGTAATCTTATGTGGCGGTTACGAGTTTATTCGGAAACGGTTCGGCGTAATAAAACGTGAGCCGCGCCTTCTTGCGGATGGCTGTTCGAAGTCAAATAAATACTCTCGACGGTGGCGTCATCGGCTCAGTTTTCACTAAACAAAGCGCTGCGACGACATGGAGGCAGCTCAGTAATAATGAAACTAACTATATTTTGTCACGTCTAATAATGAAACAAATAAGTATATTTCTTCACGTCTATGATGCAGCTCGAATTGGCGTGGACGCGTACACTTTCATAGTTTGTTTCAGCTTACGATGGCTTACCAGCGCCTCGAAGGGTGGTAAGCTTCCAGCTTACCACCCAACTCAGAATGGTGCTTTCAGGATGCTTTTGCATTCTTTTGCAGTCGTCTCCGCGTGGGATAACGTTAACAGCTTTATGTTCGTTTTTTTTTCAGTAGCACAATGTGCAGTTGTCAATGGCAATTTTTTCACCTTTAGAAATTAGAGGAATAGAATGTTGAAGTTCAGACATTTCGGAAGTGGTAATGGGCCCAGTTTCTCCATTCCGAAGAGTTGAAAGGAATGGAATTGTCCGAAACTCTCATTCCTCGGAATGGAATTGGAACGAAATGGGGGTGCCCATTCCGCAACGCTGACTGATTGCTACGAGCCGAAGTCGAGTGATCATGCAGTTCTCGTGTCCAATACATAAACCGCGCTCGACGAAAAAAGAAAAAAAGAAATTCAAATTGTCGTTATTTGTTGTTTAGTTGTTTATACAGCAGGAGAGTTATAGTCTGCCAGAACATGGCGACATTGTTACCCACTGTAGATGAAAAATTTAGTCAGTGCAGTACAACCGCTAGCCTGGGGTCTTTAACGTGCACCACGCAGTAGTCGCACACATCCGCACGCCGGTACGATGCTCATCCAGATCGAAACGGGCAGGGGCGGGGATGGAACCCAGGATCCCTGGGTTCTGCAGCGCGAGCTTTCGCTCCACGTGCTCCGTGCTGGAATGCGCTTGCCCACTCGCTCCAGGCGAAAATCAGTCAACTTCCAGCTGGATTATGGAACTGGAAATGAGGTGGTCCAGCTGAGCTCCAGCTGGATTCCAGCAGAACCCAGCTGGTATCCAGATGGACTCGCCTCATTTCCAGTTCCATAATCCAGCTGGAAGTGGACCGATTTTCACCAGGGCGGCCGCCGATCCCCCCAGCTTATATCTTAACAAGCGATACCTCTGCGTACGGGTCCGGCCGCGTATCACTGATTGCACTGGACGCGCGCGCTGGTGTTGGTACTGGTGTTTTTACTCGCTCCGCTGCTGCATCTCGGAGGTGTATGTTGTGCGAATTCCGGTTTCGATTCGAAGAGCGCTGCGTCATTGATAGCCTTTACGGTGCAAGGAAAAGCCAAGACGGCCGGTTCTTCCAACAGTGCAGGAGCTAGGGATGACGATGCGCTTTGCAATTCGAACCACAATTCGCACAACACCCTACTGGGAAGTTGTAGCATGTAAAGCTGCCCTTTACATGTTAGAGCTCAGAGACATGCTAGTGTGTCCCCGAAAAATGTGTGCATGTTTTTTTTTTTTTCAGCGCAAAATGAGTTATGCATAACTGAACCCTCAGTATTTGCCGAAACTTAGCGCTAACCGGTCAGGAGCAGAAACCAAAGTTTTAGAACTAGCGTTTCTTATTTAAAAGTTGTGAGTGATTTTGGGAAAATTTGGATAGAAAAATGACGGCCGACGAAGCCCACGGGTACATGGAGCTAATATGGGGTCAACAATCGAAAAAAGAAAATCATTTTCCCCCACAAAACAAAACTAAAACAAAACAACGTATAACTTTTAAACTGGGCAACATCAATCTCTGGAAACTTTCCTCTGATTCGGACCCCTATCGCCACGTTTTGGCGGGTACTGAGTGTTCAGCAATGCGTAAATAACCTTTGCAGCAATAAAAAAAAAAATACTGTAAACATTTCTTTATAAGATTTTTTAGGCCAGACTGACTCATCACGTAATAGATATTCGGTCAACAAGTCTGCAACTTACTGCATAAAGTGGGATGATCACAATAGTGGCAGTTGTTTTACATAATTTACTTTAAGAAAAGTATGGGAAAGAAACAAAAAGCCGAGGCAAACAGCCATGATGCAAAGTCTCCGACACTGGTGTACTTAGGATGCTACGTAAAGGCATCGACGTCCTAAAACATCTGTGTTTGTGCATCTTTGAATTCAGCCAAGGCCGGGACTGAGGGATGTGCGTTTATGACGGACACGGCACCCTTCACTTCCTTCAGTCGTTGTTGCTTCGGGTATGTTCGATGTATTACAGAAGAGCTGTTGAGGGCGAGTTTCCCCAGGATCGTGTCCCCCGCAAAGAAAAATGAAGACACCGAACTCTGGACACCTACCGCCATCTATGAGCGACGGTGGCGAGCCACGTATCTGGTTGCCGCTGTCGCTCATAGATGGCGGCAGCCTTTCCACTCTGGCTTGCCGACTGGCGGCCGGCCATTACTTTCCATAGTACCGCTCCGCTGGTCTTCCTTCTTCACCAAAGTGGAAAGGCTGAAAGCTTTTTGATTGCGGATAAGCCCTAGCGAGCAGATAGATCTAGGCAGACAACTAGCAAAGCGAAAGGTAGATGTCATCTGCTCAGGCAGGGAGAGGTAGGTTGATCCGCCTTAGAGATCTAGCGACACTGGTTCACGCCGCCAGTGAGCAATTCAGTAAGTGAAGTACAACTACTGCTAACCTCGAGTCCGTTGAACATCACGCAGAAGAGATTCCACAGACGCATGCGGGCACGACGCTCATCCGAATCGAAACGAAAACTGGCCGAGATTTTTACGAGTACTCTTTTCGATACACCCTCTGTGTTCTGGTTTTCTAGCGACACTGATTGACGTCACAAACAACGTCACGACGTGGCTTTCTGCCGATCAATCCGTCAGTCGACCTCGCTTCCGGTTCTTACAATGCATCCTCTCTCGCTGCGCAGCGAACCTTAAAACTTCAAGTCGAGTTTAGCGCCGAGTTCGTGATCGAGGAACAAGGGGGTAAGGAAATAAGAAAGAACGCCGCGAACACGATCCCGTCTAAAAAGTACGAAACTAAATGCGATAAAATCGAAGCGGGAAAGTTGTCAGATATCTGTACGTTCTTTTTTTTTTCTTTTTCGTTTTGCTATTTAAGGAAAGGTCGGTAGGAAGGCTCACATATATTACACTTTGAGGCGTGCACTTTGTACATTCTTGCTTCGTGTGCTTTATTGCCACTGACTTTTTTTTTCTAATACCGACGATGGAAGGGATCGGGGACAGGGAAAGAATGTGGGAAAGGGGATGGTGGAAAGGGGAAAGTGGACGGGGTGGGAAAGGGATGGGTATGGTGGGAAGAGGAAAGTAGTGGTAATAATCTTTTTTTTTTTATCTGTCCACAAACAGCATTAAGATTACAAAGTCGTGCACGTGGAGAGAGGAAAGAAGGCAATGGGAAAAAGAGGAGAGAGATGTGGCGGGAAGGGAAAAGGAGAGTGGTTGGGGGAGGGAAGGTGGTGGAATGGGGAGTCGGGACGCCGTGAGCGCCATCACTCTTTATTGCTTCCGTTTTCTCGCGGCGCTTGTTTGTGGCTCGCGAGGGCGCCACGGTCGGCCCTGCTGTGCGAGAATATTCTTCCTTACTTTTTAAACTGCTTTTACACTCGTTCATGTTGTTTCTCTAACTCTTACTGGTTTTTTTTTTCAGCGTGCGTACGGTGCTTTTGTGCGGTACTAGAATACGTGCTGTCTGTTCCCTTTATGGCGCGCCGGGTGCAAGGAATTGCCGTGGTCGCGCTTGGGATTGTGAGTTTTCTGAATAGAGGATTTGTCTATTTGTGTTGCGTTACCTCTAATTTGCATCTTGCTTAACACGAATGTTTTTAGTTTTTTTTTTGCACTCCTAAATATGTGGGGATTTTGTTTGCTTATTTTGTGTGCTTATGTTCTGTGTTCTAAGGGTTTTTCCTCTTTTTTCGTTACGAATCGATTATTTGGGGATTATTGGAAGCGCGTATTGAGATCTTTTAATTTTGTTTTTGTTACTTGTTTGAAAGATAGATACTTAATAGATATTTTGTTTTCAATTACAAACTTTTTTTGTGTGTGTGTGTGTGTGTTTCGGCATTGGAGCTTTGTGGTTCCGAGTGTCGTTACTTTGTCGGGAGCAAAACGCAATTTCGTGGGATCTATACGTTCGCGAAAGAAAGGGATATTGGGAAATAAGCATGCAATCAAAGATTCGCGTGCGTGTGGCCTCCACGTCTTTCTTTTTTTTGTATATTTTGTACTCCTTTATTTTCAGCTTTTTGTGTGTGTGTTATTTTTTTCTTTCTTTCTTCTTTAGTATATAGGACGATTTCGCTGCTGGTGGTTAGAAACAAAAATACGTTTTTGGTTGCACTGTTTGTTTTCGCTTGACGGTAGATGTGATATAGTAGGCTGACACATATTTGGGTTTAGTGTCGCTCTCTGGCATACTGGAACATAAGATTGGCAGGGGAGGAAAACTCCGCCCACACTAGACAGGGCTGGTGTGCCAGTGGCCCCGCCTATGGTCAAGTACTGGACAGTGGCGGTTGTAAAGCATTACAGAGTTGACAAGTATAGAATTTGGGAGAGGAGTGCCATCTACTTCGCGCGTATGTCGCACGCCCTGGTCAACTTTCGAAGCGGCGAACACGCGTGTGCTGGGCTGTGTCATAGGCTAGAGCCTGTGGAGATCGCACGCCGTGGCGCGTGTTCTTCTGTACACTTGAACACACGAAGACGGAAATCGCGAGCACACTATGCCCTTTTTAGGATTAACATTCTTCGTGTGTCGCAAGTAAAGTATCGTAAGAATTCATTTCCGTTAAGCGTGTTGTAACATTTAATGTGACGCAACAGAAATTAGCGGAGACAAAAAATAAGTAGTTTAACAAAATATAAACTAGGTAGTTACGCCACTTAAATATCACGTTGTGTAAATGGCAAGTTGAAACCCGAATAAGAACATAATAAAATGAACGCTTTTTGTAAGTGGCACCGAAATGCTGTCCTTAAAAATAATAATAAAAAGAACGCTTTTTGATGAGATAGAAAGCGGCGTCTGGGTTGGGTTTGCATTTTTCCTTCAGTGTCGGGTCCAGAGCTCTAGCTTTACAAGCCCAAGTTTCGTTGAGGTTGTTGTTTTCGCTGCTTTGAATTGGAGGGGCCAATGCCCTAAGTGGTCTTGTCACCCCCAAATCCGTATTTTTGACATAAAAAATGGTATAGCTACCAGAATTATAGTCTTCCTATCACCTTCAAACTCAAGAAATTGAGAGTCGCGGATTTTTATTTTTCTGACGTCCTCCTTCAAGGTCACGGAAGTCGTGAATAAAGAATACACCTGCGGGATTTAATTTTTTAATATTATTTTGTTAACCCTCAAATGGAAGACAATAAATACACAAGAAAAAGAAATTACAGGTGATTTTATCTGTTCGGTTGGAGTTCAGGTCGTACAAATTCTTATCGCGAAATATCTCATTGTGTAAGTTCGTATGATTTCTAGCTGCACGCGTAGGCAGATCTTAAAGTGTATTTGAAATATCATGCCGCATCCTAGCCGTTCCTTGAGTTTGAAATAGCCGGCCCTCGACCATGGGAACAATTTCTTTCCTTCATCAAATAAACATTGAATTGAAAGAAAATGGAAACAAACGAGAAACAAAATAAACAACGACGAAGATAAGTTCCCATTGAAGCAGCAAAATGTTTCTCGGCTCTCGAGAAAATAAGAACAATAACAATGAGAAATTTGATCTTCCATTGAAACAAGCAATCAATGGGGACAGAGCGTTTGAGAAGAATCAAAAGCGAAAGAAATGAAGAGGGAGAAAAGATTGATTAGAAATGGCCGACATTGACGACATTAACACTCGTATTGCGCTTCGACGCTATTTGTGAAAAGCGTGGCATAGGTAACACTGAATTTAATTTTAATTAGTCGAAAGAAAGAACAAGATGACGTATTCGGAACACTACCTCAAAAACTATTAATCAGAGTCTGAAACGTGCTGCCGTAACTCATACTGATGATGGTGTTCGACGACGGCTCACCGCTGCTAATAATGGAAACAAACGACCGGGCTTCGAAAGGATATCGCCAATAATGGAAGCGTAATGACCGAACTTAGAACGACCCCAAAAGAAAGATTGACGAGCTGCCGATATGTTTCAGGTCGGCTTCTTATTTTCTTTTTTTAATTTCCGTCAATAAAATATTTTCTAAAAAAAGACATATGCTTATGGGTGAGACACTGTTTAAGAAGACTGTCGAGGTACCTCGAAATTCTCTTATAATCACTGACACTATGAGAGCGGCGGGGCGTTTGGGGTCGGGGATTCACTGACAGCGACGTCATGCGGAACACGACCTGTGGGTAAAACAACGTAGCCTCTGCCACAAAAACTCGTTTTGACGCTGCGAAAGGAAATCTGGCTAACGCTCGCAGTCAGGGTGCCTGACCGCAAAGCACAGCCGTGGCCTCCAATGAATCATCCTTATTAAAAGCGAAGATCCGGGCGTCGTAAGGACGACGTACGTCCTATTACCGGGCCGTTACGTCTGGTGACGTCATTATGACATCATTGCATTGCGGCTTGTGGTGTTACCGAATCGCTCGCGGGCGCCACCCGGCAGCGGTGGTTACTTGAGAGGGGGGGGGGAGGGCGCCTAATGACGTTCTCCGCGGTGGAACCACCCGAAGCGGGACATTTTAATTGGATTCGCCGTTCTTGCTGCCGACGAACAATCCAAAGTCGAAACGTGCTCTGGCACGCGTGAACCGCACGGACCGCCGCAACCGAGACGTACTTGGGTAGTTTTGAGTGTTTGGGAAGCTGGAAGCGTAACTCGCTCAAGTGCCGTCGGAGTACGGAGAGTTTCCAACTATTATGGGGAACAAGAAGTGAGGTTCGTTGTCTTAAAACTTTCGAGAATTAAAATGTCGAGAACGGCTGCTAACGAGGCCTTGACGTCGGCGTCACTCGAGCGTGCCTGGAGCGCACAGGCAGCTACGGAAGAAAAGGAGTAGACTAAAGGCGCGTTGACACACTGGCGACTGCCTACGATATATATATATATACGTATATATATATATATATATATATATCATACATACGTATATATGTATATATATATATATATATATATATATATATATATAGACATATATATATATATATTATTATATATATATATTATATAAATTATATATATATATATATATATATATATATATATATATATATAAATTCACAAAAATATTTGTTTTTAAGGAGATGGTCGTCCAAATCAAGGAGAAGGTCGCCAAAAGTGTTGTGTATGCAGTACTATCTATGAAAAATTATCGTTTATAATATTGTCATATATATATATATAGTGTTTTTTATTATTAGATATTTGTTTAAAGGGAAGATGTAAAAGTTACACTTATGTGGTTTGTGCGAGTGAGTTATACGGACAGGGGGACATTATGTGGGTGGCTAATCCTTGTGATAAGTCGGCTAATTAATTAAAATTCGTTAATTAACTTTTTAATTAGTGAAAATAGACATATGGTTCTAATTAGAAACTTACTGAGCGTCATCGAAAACTACTAAATCAACTCGTTCTATGGACGACTTGAAACTCGTGGGAAACTCGGGGACGCACCAAAGTTACCACTCGTGAAGCAGGCGCAAAGCTAGCAGTGGCGGAACGCGGATGTTTAGATTATCATCGCGTCACCTCATAGATGGCGGCAGTGTACCAGTGTGCTTACTTGTCGTAGGCTATCACAAGAGGTCCCAAAACACTCGGTCATAAGCAGCCGCAAATCTGCGAACGAGTCTTAGCTTCATACGGACGGACGAACATGCTGCCACTGGAAGGAAAGTTTGCGCAGTCAAAAGCAGTAACGGCTTTTTTATGCGCCTAGTTTACGCCAGGGGCGGGTTCTCTTAAGGCTAGTTCACACGTATGCGCTTGAGCGCGACCGAGTACGTTGTAACCACTTAAGCCGGGGTCCCCACTGTTCATACGTCATTCAAAGGACAGCCTGCTCAGACATGCAGTCACCGCAATATCCGCGGTTCGAATGCCGCCTGCCAAGTTCCTCCTTAAACTCATTGCCACGCGGCATTCGAAGCACGGATCTCGCGGTGACTCGCGTTCCAATCTGTTTGCAGACTGCCATTTGTACCATGTATAAGCAGTGTGACCCCGGCTTTAAGCCGCAGACGCTGCTGCTCGTACATGATACAAAAGACATGGTGTTCGTTGCTGACATGATGGCACAATTATCTGCAGTGAGACCTCACGCATGTTGGAAGCATGCTCGCTTCAAATGTACGTATGCTTCGAGCATGTCTGAAGACAGTTTTTACAGCGGAGCTGTTAAGGGCTAGGTTCCCCAGGATCGTGTCCGGTACCAAACAAATGTCGACACAACACTCTGGTTGCCGCCGTCGTTCATAGGTGGCGGTAGCTGTCCAGAGTGTTGTGTTTGCCGGTTGTCTGCTTGCCGCCGTCGCTCATAGATGGCGGCCACCTTTCGAGCATTTCCACTCTGGCTTGCCGACTTGCGGACGGCCATTACTTCATTCCCACCATAGTACGGCTTCGCTGGTCTTCCTTCTTCACCAGAGTGGAAAGGCTAAAAGATTTTCTATGATCATTGTGACAGGAGCGCCATATAAAGTAGAAGCCCGCCTCAGACAGTGTCTGCGGACTCTCTTTTTGTATTATTTATTAGAGCGTTTTAGTGAATCGTTCCGATGACTCCGATAACAACACCCGCTACACCGCCGGCTCCTTTGCGAATGCATCGTATCGTCATCGGTGGTATCGGAGACATATCGAAACGATCTACTAATACTCTAGATTAGCTGCGTGACTGTGACTTCACGATGAGAGACCACACCACTGGCACCATGTTTCAGGTAGCCTTGGAAACTGCGTATAATCGGACTAAACTTTCTGCGCTATTTGCGAGATGAAATCTTGAGCAACTATTCGTGAGAAATGTTCGCTTAAATTATTGTCCAGAAATTTCGAGTCCGAGATTGAAATAATGATGCGTAAAAATGAGGAAATATACGTATGTTGGAAGTATTCCAGCGTTTTCCGATAGATGGCGCCAGTTTGTTCTCGTCGTAAGCAGCCACGAGCGGTTTCGAGGCGCTGTGCCACACTCAAAGGCAAACGAAACCCGTGAGCGACGAATACGGGCGCCGCGCGGCGGTTTCCATAGCAACTGCCGCGGACGCTGTGACTTGGCGGCATGGCATAGGTCGGCGTCACCACCGATCTCTATCGTAGTAGAGTGGATCGTGGATGGAGGCTTGTCTTGTTGGGGGTCGAGTGGCACTGCCGGAACCCATCACTTGATACCAGCTAATGCATGACTCTCTATGGAAAAAACTAGGAAAAAAATGGCGTTTCCTCAGTTTCGAAGTTGTTGTCGGCACTGAAACTTTTGGAAGCTTTTCAGGAAGCCTGTCAAATACCCTGTGCACAAACATTGAAACTAAAAGACCTCGAAGTTCTTTTAAGTAGATGTTTTGTGGTCGAGAGTGACTCCGCTGGGCGAAAAATGGGGTGCAGCTCAATGAGACGAGAGTTACCTAGAGTTACCGTGGAGTCGGGGGCGATTTCGATGAGTTTGGTTTAGCAGACCCAACTCATCGAATTGAGACGCATCGAGTTGGGTTTAGCAGCTTGACGGCTTTTCTACGCGGAATTCGGTCACTCCTCGAAAGCCGCTGTCAAGATACGACGTTTTAGATGCGGAGCATCTCTTGCTCGACCTACGTCCCGTGGCCTTGGCGTCGTAGTACGGCACTCACTACGCATGCGCAAGCTTTCTTCCGTTTGCTCCACTCCGAGCAGCTGCGCAGCTAGCTCAGCCGCTGACTGCTCCGGCACGTAGCTGCGTGCACTGCGCGTTAGCGTCCACTATCTCCTCACTACCGCGCGCGCATGCGCAATCTCCGTCCGCTCTCTCTTCAGGCGTGACACAAGTAAACGGCACGCGTGCAAGTTTTCAGCGCTTGCTACGCCGAAGGCTAGCGTAGGCGTTAGCGCTAGGGCTGTCCCAGTGCATTCTCTCGATGTTAGTTGCGCAACCGACTGCTTGTCCTCGGAAACAACACGATGCTTTGCATCGCCCGGTGTTTCCCACTCGCGCGTGATGGATGTAATATTTCGTGCGTAAAGATGAGTGTCATTTGAACTGTGCGATCGTAGTGTGCGTCAACTATGAGCAACTAGCATCCCAAGCTGCTTACGTTGAACGAGATCATACGTCACGACCATGATTTCTATTCGCTTTTGCCTGCGAGTCCGAGCGCGAGCTCTTCCTAGCGCAATAAGGCAGAGCTCGTTGAGCGGATACAAGCGAATAACAAATTCCGAAGCCCGTCGCAGGTTCTCGTAAGCAGCGGTCGTAGGCTTGATGGCAAGTTCGTCAACTTCTGCGTTTCCACGGTCTCACTGACGGCAAGTTTCTGTCTCACTTCCGCTAGCTAGCTCCATGCCTGTTTGCTCAATGTGCCATCCGGCCACGTCTGAGTTTTTGATGGGTGGTTAGAACGCTCGACGAATACTGATCCGATCTCCAAACACCGGATATAATGATCGCAGCACATCATCAAATGCTCGCTTTCGAGCACCGCGTAGCTTCAATATTCCTTCTTTTGCGTGTTTGTCCCATAGACTCGCGGTATTGCCTGGTGTCAAGCAATGAACGCCGGTGCTGCCACTGACGGGCTCCCGATGCGCGGTCCAGCCTAATGCAATAAAGATCAGTGCACGTCACAGCGTCCGCGGCAGTTGCAAGGGCAACAGCCCCGCGGCGCTTCTTTTCGTCTCGTATGTGTTTGTGGCTTTACTGGCTAGATGGCGCACACCGCCGCTCGATTAAAGGGTTCAGCTGCATTCATCCATCCATTGATCCATCGATTTGAGTACCTAGGTATCTCTTTGTGTTCTGGTGGAGTGATTTGTCTTTGAATAAAGTGTGGCCAGTGAGTGCTGAAGTAAACGTATAAAAAAGAAAAAAATCTTTGGGCAGCAGAATGGAGTCATGGCGCAAGCGACGACTGTGCGGTTGAACCAACAGAATCCAGAGCGCTTATGGTTTGCAGAACGATCGAGCGGCGAAATGGCCGAGATATATGTTATGAATTTTACTGTCGCTTTTGTACGAACGGGCCCTTTATGCTGGGCAACAACTTGCAATCATTTGTCGTCCCATTAAAATAACGTTCTTTGTCAAGTCTTGGTTTCCATCAATTATTGAACCTACCGGCTATAAAGAGAACTTCACCAGAACCCCGCGCGTCCCCGTTTCACGTCACAGCGCACGTGACTCGGAAGATGGTGAAGGAGTTGAGAGGTGCCGAAAACCTCAATCTTTGTCCATTTTTAAAATAGAAACTAGAACATGCAGGCAAAAGCGTGTTTTTTTGCTTTTTTTACTTCAGAAAGGTCGAGACACCTACTCCGAAATTATTTAGGCAAAGCACTGAAATTGTTGCACAGCTCCTTTAAGCTGAAACGAAACACGGCTGCCTCCGTTTCTACTCACTGTTCAAACGGGTTCGAACGTCGAAGACCGGCGTCCTTCGCTCGCGTTCGAACGCGTTCGAACAGCGAGTAGAGAAAAAGCGGCATCTAGCCTCGCGTCAATACTCACTAATCATTCCAACCAGCGCTCGGTGTTCTGACGTCCTCGTCGCCTCCTCTCTCTCAATTTCACGCCGTACGAATAAGTCAGTAACGTATCGTGTGAGTGTGGCATTCCCCCCCCCTCCCCCCCCCCGTAGCCGTCCACGCTCACTTATTTCAGCTGCTGTCGTATGCAATCCCAGCGAGCCACAGACGGAGCCTCAGACACGCCTTGAATTCATGACGAGCGACGTTTTGATCAAGACGCGGTTGTCGCGAACACAAATCGACTTTTCTCGGCGCACTTTGTATGCTTTCGGAACTTTATTTATATTATGTTTTTTTCATTATTATTGTATATAATAAACGCGAGCGTGAAAGGAGTGGCGAAGGAGCGTCCTGACGGGCGCCTTTTCAAAGCTTCGCCTGGAGCATGCATATTGTTTCAATAAAAAAAAAATGGGGACCGACCGCCCTCTTTCCCTCCAAGGAACAAAGGCGCGTGTGTACCGATAAGAGGCATGAAAGGGAAATGGGGAAAAGACAGCGGAGAGAAGGACCGCGATGCATTGCCCCCGACGGCTTGCACCACTACATGCAAATGCGACGCGAACCAGCGCGCTGTTGTTCACTCCTCTACGCCGCAAGTTGGACCGAACCGAACGCTACCGGTCAACCGAGCCAATCAGCGGTATGGAAAACGGTGTGTCACTGCCAATCAACCCCTCAGAATGCGTGACGTCAGTCGGTTTAGGACGCTTCTATTCAACGAGTGGGAATAGGTGTTGGGGGTACAGTCCCCGTTTCTCGAGTGAAATGCGTGTGTCTGTCTGTGTTTGTGTATGTGTGTGTGTATTTTTGGGTGTGTGTGTGTGTGTGTGTGTGTTTTGTGTGCGCGTGTGCACTCGTGGTGGTCCATCCCGGCTGGAAACGCGGCGCGGGACGCTGCCCTACGCTGCCGTGCGCCCCGAGGCAACTTTGGCTCGCTCGGAGGAGTTTCGACCTGTCGGTGTTCGATAGTTTCGTCTCTACGAGGAAGGGGGGAAAGGAGGGGTTTCGGAGCGTGTGCTTTGGGAAAGGAGAAGGACATTGCGGGAAGTGGGAGTACAGGGAGAGGAGGATTTTCATTTGATCGCACTCAGGGGTTCGTCTCTCTATACGCGAGTTTGGAGAGCCGGCTGTTTGAACGCGCGAGGGCCCCGCCCGCTTTGCGGAATGGAAGCGCGGAACAACGGCAGTTGCCCGATTATGTCCTCGAGCCACGTCTTAAAAACGAAATAAAATGAAGACGGGCAATAAACGCGAGTGGAGTCGGTCGAAGGACCACTGAAAACCACCAGATTACTTGTATTGCAAAATCACGGCGTGCGTTGCTGTCCGAAACACTCCCAGCATAATCCCTGCTTTTCTAGTCAACGACAACTTAAGAAACGTAGGGCGTGGTGGCATCTCATTATCGCTCCTCAGCCAGTCAGACTGCGGCATTGGCCCATTCAAACGCAGGAGAACCAATCACGAAGCCAGGAGTGGGAACATCATAGGCCGCGCTGTCTTTTAAGCTCTCGGAAAATGTAATAATATTTGCAACACAATAAAAAAAAAAGTTATTTTTTTAATTTTTATACTGTACAGTTTCTATTTGAAAAGGGAACCCTGTCGTGTGGTTCTTTGACTCGGAGCTTCTGCCGGAGACGTCGGCTTATTCTTTCAAATTTTCGTTTTCATGACTCTTCGGGACTGGCCCATTAGCCAGCGGCGAGCATTCCGGGTGACGTTGACAGTTCGACGGTCTACCACACACTTCTGCGCTGTCTCCCGAAGAAATCTGTCCTCCAAATAAAACAGTGCCCGGCAACGAGTATTTTTTTTTTCCTGCGACAGTTACAGTTTTGAGTAATTTTTCCCACCAAAATAGAGTTCTTTAGAACGAGCATGAGCTTCGCTGACGGGGAACATTTAATACGCATTAGGGAAAAGGCGGCATTTATTTCTTAAGTGATGCGTGACGTTTTTTCGCAACGTAAGGTGTTAGTCCGCGGTCGCACCTTTAACAAATGATACAAAAGTCAGTCTACAGACATTGCCTTCCGCCATTGAATTCTTTTTCGTGTTTATCTCTATTAAGGCGAAAGCCTTATATGTCTCATCGTTCAGTCGACCTTCAAAGTCCGTGAGCGAAAACTCGTGGATGACACGAAAGCTAACGAAACTCGACAGCGACACGAGAGGTACCAAAACCCACGGTTCTCCACCGCACCACGAGATGGCGTTACTTGTGCCAGAATCGGCGGAGGCGCTATATTCCTCCGAAAAGACTTTTCGCTCATGTCCCTCGGCTGGCGTCGAACCAGCGACCTTTCGTTCAGTAGTCCGACGCGGTACTCCTCGTGGGTACCACGTCGGTAATCATGTGTCTGTCTTTAATGCATCGACGGTTGGGCTTTCGCCTTCAAGTCGTCTTAGGGGTAACATAAGAGACCCCGTGTTTTTAAACCAGCGCATCTCCTACAACTTTTAGGGGAACTCTGATACCAGGAAAACTCATCAGCTTTAACGTCTGGCTCTCCGAATCTTGGCTCCGAAGGCGATTTAGATCGAATGTACGTGATGGAAAGCATTGTGTGTTTTCTATATGTTCGTGAACGACAGATAACTGCAGGGTCCCCCGGAACCGGAAGCTGCAGAAAAAGGTGCATCATCAATCAGGGGTGACGCTTCTTCGTTTTTCTTCTGTTATTATTATTATTCTCGGACTGTAATTGAAGCGCAGGTTTCGGGGACTGGAAACGAATTGTTGTTCAGCGGAGAGAACGTTGCTCCGGAGCGCTTTTTGACGCGTCTCTGGGCGGAAAACCAAACAAACACACGCTCAAACGATCCAACAAACGATACAAATTAAGAACATCGGGACGAGTGGTTACGTGGGTGGCAGTTTGGAGGCAGCGCAAGTGTATCAGGCTTGTTTCGAGAATTAGGGAGCGCTGCTCTTCCCCAATTATGTTTACGTTTGGAAAGGAGTTGTTTCTTGACGATTATGTGTGCCTTCATTTTATGAAAAAAGCGCACTGATACTAATTGGTGGAGATGGGTGTAGAGGCATAATTGGGGAATGGAAAGGGGAAGGAAGGTTTGTCGACGTTATTGATGATGACTAATGTTGTTTTGTGGAAGACGACAAGTAAGACGTTTTTCGTTAGAGACTCGTTAGTTTTCCAACGTGTTTAGTGTGACGTATGTAAGTACAAATTGAATAGGGGTTTATGTGACGAGAACAGGGTTGGACGTCGAGTTATGAAGGAGTCGTGATTGTCTGGCAGCATATACATTTCTTTTTAAGTAAATCATCTAATTTCTTATTTATTTCTTCATTCGGTCGGTTGATTAGTTTCCTATAGACTTACTTTAAAACTCGAATCACCCGATCGTGGCGTAAAGCCACGCTATGCACTGTAGGAATAAGCGAGAAACAAAATTCGCACGCGCTTAGCGTCTGGCCCTTAGGTTCCCAGAATGCAACACGCGCTGTGGCTGATTTATGGAAGTAGTCTGTTAGAAAAATCAACTCTCGTTACGAGAAAAAAAAACGCATACAGTTCAAACGATTTGTGTCCGAAACCAAGATACGTTTTGAACAACATTATTTTAACTAAGACTTCCGCATCTATTTATAGAGCGCGTGACTTGGTATAGCGTCTGATTTCCGCGCGATTTCGTGCGAGGGGACACTCAGCGTAGCCCCACAGTCGCAGTAGCCTCGACAGCGTCGCACGCTATGTGCGAAACAGTTCATATGAAAAGCTTATGTAGACAATTGCAAGCATGGTGCTCCGTCTAGTGCCGATGGGTGCAAGCACATAGAGCTTGCGCGTGAACATAGCTTTGGCAGGCTCGAAATTGCATGGACTTGTCCGCACGAGCAGAGACATGGCGGCGGCGAGTGGCCTCGCTTGCAATCGTCTGTGGCGTAGCTCAGGGAGGACTCTGTGTTGCGATGCAATGCGCCGACCAAAGCTGCGCAAGCGCACTTCTCGTCTCCTATGGAAATTTCTCAAAAAATTCTACCATCTCGCGCGAGCAAGCACCGGAAAGAAGTGTCTGCCAAACGGCCACGGAACGTTCTACTCACCGTTTCACAATAAAAGTGTACTCCGGCGTTTCCTTCACAGTCCCCTATTTGCCCGATAATCTGCTAAACACACCCACAAACATCGCTGAAATAGTAACCCATCTATTGGGCCAAAATAATTTATTTTAGCGAAGTTATTGCATTTACAATCTTGGTTCACACCGTGTTTTCCAAAGTGAAAGCCTCCACTGGCAACAATGAAAAAGTGACGTCAGCGGAGTGCAGGGATTCCCTCTTTTGACTGTAGACTTTGTCTGCAGTCAAAGTCTACAGTCAACCCTAGGTCGTAGCGTTGGCTGCGATTGGCTACGACAAATCGGTACACTTTTTTTTTGTCTGATTTACGTTTCGGTACTCGTTACCTGGTACTTTGTAACTTCCCTTTACTTTAGCAGAGTATAATAAATCTAAGCAAATCACGGTACATCCGCCATCGTTAGGCTGCGTCAGAGATCAGAAAGGCCGACCACCCTCCATTTTCTTTTTCTTCCCATTTCCGTTCAAGGCACGGACAAGCTGGGTCAAAACCAATCCTTTTTATCGTTTTTTTTTCTTTTATACTTTTTCTTTTTGTTTTTCCAACTTCCGCCTTTTTTTTTCTTTTTGTCAGTTTGTTTTTGTTTACGTGTGAGTTATTCTGAACGTCGCAATGACCTCTCTTCAGGAAGAAAGAAAAAAGAAACGGCAATGAAACAGCCGGAAAAGGGGAAAGACAGGAGATTAGTGTCTCATGTTCCGATATATAATGCAAACAAAACAATAATATAATCCTCCGTCTGATTAGAAGACTGCTGTCCCGACAGGATTAGGGCTGATGTGTCTCTCTGTCTTGGAGAATGAAACCACACAACGCTAAGGCGGTGCTGAGTCCCTCCAATTTATCCCAAGCTCTCAAAGTAGAAGCAAAACAGCTGGGGCAAAATCTTTACTTTGTTTGTTGTGTAGAATGGCGTTGGCTGAAAATGGTTTCTGTGTGCGAGCTTCTCTTTAGATGAGTTGTCCGCCGAGGGATGTCAGGCAATACTGTAATCTTAACTGTAGACCCTTCAAAAATTACGCTCTCTTACGGTCGATCTAGAAAGACGGCAAAGTTGCGTGCCCGAAAAATACCAACAGGCTAGCTAGTTTATAACTGATATAATGCTCACTTCCAAGAGACTGTACACAACTGATAGACTTGCCATTACTATATGTGTCTTTTGCGCACGCCACTTTGCAGTATTTTCAGATCGTCTGTAAGAGGTCTGGGAGAGACTTTTGAAAGTGGTCTATTATGAGACTGAATATGTTGACTTCAATTAAGAAAAGAATGGTAAATAGACTGAAAGAAAAGTACACTTTTATAGCAATTATCGTAAAAACGAAGGTACGGTGCGTGACATCGCTAGCGCGAACGCGACATCGCCACTCTTTTGCACTTTTGCTTTTAAAGGGCATCAAGGCGGGAATCAAAGCTTAGCGCTTATGTTTCAGCTCCAAATGAACATTTTCACCGCACTTGTCATTTTGACGATAGCCTTTCAATTCTAAACGCAACAAAACAAATAAAAAGGATGATTCCTTATTGTGCTAGCAATGTCGTGCTCTGTATCTACATTGCAGTTGCAATTACGTCTGAGCGTTATTTGCCATAGAAGTAGCGGTCAGATTTACGTTTAAAGCACGGTGTTCGTCATCACGGCCCGAAAGACGATACATTCGTCACAAGAGAGAGTTTCAATAGATCGTTCGGATACATCCGACATTTCCGATAACAATACTCCGATAACGATACGATACATCCGCAAAGGCGGCGGCGGAGTAGAGGGTATCGTTATCGGAATCATCGGAGCGATCTACTAAAACACTCTTACGAACGTTACAAGCAGGGCACCTGGCAGCCGATGTCTCGGCTCGTGATTCCAAGCGTGAAACTGCAAGCACGTGCAATTTCAAGCACGTGCAATTGCAAGCACATGCAGTTGCAAGCACGAATTGCAAGCCGTGGCTACAGCACGTGCAGCTACAAGCACGTGCAATTGCAAGCACATGCAATTGCAAGCCCATGCAATTGTAAGCACGTGCAATTACAAGCACATGCAGTTGCAACCCGTGCAGCTACAAGCACGTGCAGCTACTAGCACGTGCAATTTGCAAGCACGTGCAATTGCGAGCACATGTAATTGCAAGCCTACCAATGTTACATGCAGGCGCATGCTGCGCGTGATTTCATGTATAGGGCACCATCCGCGACGCCGTGCTAGCCATTGTTTATGAAGTCACTAATACGTTCTTTTCGCAATTATAGCGAATACTTCATTCGCTAAAGTTGAGTTATTTAATAAAGCGCGTGAAGCACGACTACCAACGTTATTTTCGTATCGATTACCGAACGGAGTACTTCGTAGCCATACTAAATTAAATGGTCCGAAACCTAAGTAGGTAATCTCAGCGTGACTGAAAAAGAGAGAATACAATTCGAGAAACTTAACTTCTTTGACCGCCCTACTATTTTTTTTTCAAAGCAAAGTGAGTATAGCTTTTCTTTCTCTCTGGTTTGGTGACTCGGACACAAAGGCCGACTACGAACGGTTGGAGCTGAACGATGAATGTTGTTCATTTCGGAAAGGAATGCTCCCTCTTGAAAAGACGGGGTCTAAAAAAAATGTCTCTAACGCGTTTTTTTTTTTTTTTTCTGTGCGTGGGTGGTTTAGTTAGGGATTGCAAATGCAGAAGGACTACGAGAGCGGGGACGGTACACTTATTAGCACTGTATGATTGGCTACTTCGGAGAGTAACGTTTGCGTGTGGTCGAACGTAACGGGGAGTTTCGGTAGAGCGCTCCGATACTTCCGATAACGATACCCGATACCCTGCCAGCACCTTTCCGCTTGCATCGAATCGTTGTCGGGTATCGTCATCGGGCGTATCGTAACGGTCTGCTTAAACTCCCCAATATGAAACGGAGGACACGAAACCTATATTGGGGAGAAAGTCAGGCCGGAAAGAGGAAGAAGGGGAAATGAGGGGGAGGAGAGGACAAAGAAGAGGCGGAGAGAGATGCGAAATGAAAAGTCGTGCAAAGGAAGTCAAGGAAATATAAAATAGAATTGCCCCCCAGTCTCTCTCTCTCTCGCTTTTTCAGATCGAAGGCGCTTCGGTTCTATTTTGAGTGGTTGAACGATGCAGCGGTGGCGCCTCAGCGTGAAGCTCGTTTTCTTTCGGGCAAGGATAACGCTCGCGGCGAAGGAGCATCTTTCAGGATTTAGAGGAGCCGGGGATCGCTCCCCTGAAAAGGGTGCTCTGCCGCGCGCACGGAAGCCATACGGCGCAGCATCTGCTCCTCCGTGAAAGCGCCCTGGGCCACTTAATTCGTTCTTTGTTTTGTTTCGCGCTATTCTTTTTTTCTCGCTCAATTTTGAATGAGTTTTCTTTTGTTTCGTGTTGAGTTGGAGAAGTCGGGATGCTTGGTCCGACTGCGACTTCTGAATTGTGGAGCAGAAAAGGCAGTGGCGAAAATGGCGTTTCTTGAAATCACGAGGGGCAACTGTCTCTTTGGCCTTACGACCGCACCGCTTTTTAACTGTAGCCGCCACCAAGGCAAACGGGGATGGTCGGTTGAATGACTCCTGAGCGGATTAGGTGAGAGATGTGTATCCTCCCGAGCTGTGGTTAACCTTCTCGAGTCGCTATAGTCACTGAAAGAGTGAGAACGGCAGGGCGTGTCTTTCGAGCGCCCGCGGCCTCTCGACCGGCCGAAGGCACGCGCTCAGCCAGATTTGATCGACGGAAGGCAAGGAGCTAGTACTGAAGATCGGTCATTCGAAAGAGACGCACTTCTGTTCTCACCCTATCAGTGACAGCATCCAAAGTGTAGCGTGTTTCGATGATAAGTCGCACGAGAGAGACGCACGGCGCCCCTCGCGGGGCGAGGAGAAAACTTACGACCCATCGAATAGAAGAATGGCGAATCAGAGGACGTGGTTTCTTTTTTCTGGACGTCTGCGGATAGGACTTCGCATCCGCGCGGCAAGTCACGCACGTATGGTGATTGTATCGTCGACGACGACGAGCTCGGAAAGTGTTAGGCCGCGCGTTAGGCCTAGATCTTCGCGCATCTCGTGGCGCGGAACATTATTTTTTTCCCCGCTGCCGTAGTCAGACCATGAATTATTCTTAGATATACTCTGGTCGCACGATGATTGCATGTTCGATAAGCAGGAGGAGGAGGAAAGAACATTTATTGTCCGACAGAATTGCAGGAGGGGCTGTTTTCTATGCATACACATATTCCATTTGTGTTTTGTGCGCGTTGAGCGTGTAAGTCCTACCTGCTCCACTCGGTCGCGCGTGACGTGGGATCTAGCTTGCTGGCTGGTGCAGGAATATTTGTCATACGCATCGAACAGTCCCAAGTTAATATTATGCGGTGCCTTTCGACGATACTTTTTCAACTCCGGCGAGATGCGCTTCTTCTATGGACCAACCTGGTGTTTACCAACAAGTTAGCGTTTCTCTGGACCAGGTGCAGCCAGTGCGCGTGCGCAAAAACGATTTGCGTGCATTGAAGCGCATGCGTATTTGCCGTGGCGACAACAGTGCCGCCGAAACGGCGCGACGTCGCATCCGTGTGTTGGTATGTATAGTATGGGCTTGCGGCATGTAATATCTTCGTATCTAACTGTGCCGCATATATTTGTTTGCGCTGAAGGCCGTTATAGTGGCCAGCCTTTCGCGCCGAATGTGTTTCGTGTACGTACGTCATGTTCCGCTGAATTCAGCGGGAACATTTATCGGCTAAAATTAGCTCGGAGTCATGTGACGTTGAGATTTTCACGCTAATTTTAGCGCATGAAAATTTTGGGGTAAACGTAGGGAAGAAATTTTTCGAATAAATTTAGCGGGGTATTTTCTGTCACTTTATGATTCCTCGTGACGTCATGGTGCCCCGTGACGTCACAGTGTCACGTGGTGTTATGGAATCACGTGACGTCACAGCGTGACATTTTGCACTTTTACCAATCGAACGAGACAATTGTGTCTGACGCCGAAAAACACCGAATATGTTTGTAAAAAAAAAATCCCAATAAATCACCCCATAATTCGAAGAAAAGACAAACCTTCGAAAACACGGAACCCTAGTTGTAACCATACTTTCTGTGGTTTCGCCCCGAACTTTCCGGACTCCCGAATTTCGACCTTGGCTTCCGACTTCATCTCGGACTTAACTTCTGTCGGCTTCTTTGCTCGGCTTCTTTGCTCGGCTTTATCGACCGGTCGCAATGCTATTTATGAACTCTGGCATCGGCTTCTTATGGCTAGCGACTCTAATCGATACTCTTTAACGGCTTCTCTTCGCAGCCACCCGAGCACCCTTTCTTTGTTCAGCGTTCGCCTGGCTTGCTGATCCGTCTGCCACCGGATCCTTTCCTGGCTTCTGTATCGACCCGTTTCCGTACGGGATATCAGGGGCTGTGTCTTGTCTTGGCTACGCACTTCATAATATCCGACCCCTGAGGCTAGTTTCGGTTTCGGCCTGCCAGGGGTGGTGAGAGCGTCCACGGAGTCAATTTGCGATAAGAAAATTGCCGTTTTGGTGAAGAGGGCGGAGGGGAACGGGTTTCCCTTTCTTACTTCTACGAAGTATGGATGTGGATTGAGGGAAAGGAGGCTATTTCGGCGTCTCACCAAGACGAGGACGAAGGCTCGGAGAATTGGCTCGGTTCTCCAGAGTGCAACGACGTTTCCAGTAATTGCGTTAGTGAATCTGATCTAAGAACACTTGATTTTGTTTGTTTTTTCCCGAAATGCATTTTGAGTTGCGTTTTCTTTTTAAATGTGAGTATTTTTTTTTTGCGTGGATGATTTTGACTTTGGGTGGCACTAAACTTGAAACCAAGTACCAATCACCCAATCAATTTATATTTTATGTTTTTGACTTCGGTTCACCTTTATCGCTTATTTATGTACCTTGAGGACCTCTTTTTGTATATTACACAAAAAAGGGTTTAAATAAAATTATAGTATTTTTAAAATGATGTAACAAAAACAAAACGAACAAAGCATGACATGCAAGCGCAATTGATTCTGTACCAGGTTTACAGTCCTTAATGCAATTCCAAGTCTCATGACAGTGAGTAATAAAGGCATTGAGCATTTAATAGAATTCAGCTGTGTGTGATTTCTTTACAATATTGTTTGACTCAAAGTGGCGATGCAGGCGAGTTGGTTCATGATACAACTGCAAACAGCGCAAAAATACCAAAGACGACGAAGGTGTTGACGGGAGAAGCGCTGGACTTTAATTGAATATTATTAAAAATATAAAAACATCCAACTAACAATCCGCCTCACTGTCGCGTCGACATGCGCTTCAGAAATGCCTCCTCATTCTTATGTAAACAAAGCGAACTTTTACTGACGCATATGTGGCGCCTTCCTTTCCCATCTCAAAAGCTTCCAGCAGCCCTCGTGCAGTTTTATCAACCCCTTTCCCAAAAATCGTGATACAGTCAAAATGTGGCTTACACATGCAAGTCACAAAGTGCAGAAGGTAGGAACCTTCCCGCAGTTGATCTCAGGGACAACGTATGCTCGCGCGCTCGGTCGTTGACATGACGGCCCGTCTGTCCGACGTATGCTCGACCACAACTCAACTGGATTCGATAGTCGACACCCCCACCCCTCGCACTCAACGTACTTTGTCCTGTGGTCGACTGTACATTTGTTTAATTTCTTTCCCCTACCAGCAACTCTTGAGCATAAATGCGACATTTTGCGAGGCATCGAGAAGACGACCGGTACATCATACCGCCCCGCCATCTTTTTCATCTTACGAGAAAACCGATATAAATAAACGATTAATTGTGGTCTTTTGTTTGGTCGCTTCCTGCGTTGTTTCTGTCCTACCTTGATCTTTCGAAGTAGCTTTTTGGCCACAAACAGCAAAACTGACACTGGGTAACCTGCAGTGCCAAGCCGTTCTACTTGCCACCCAAAAGCTCTCTCTTGGAGCGTACTTTGGCAAGATTTCTCTAAGTCTGTTGAAAACATGATGACGCGATGCCCCTCTTGATCAACTTGGAATTAACTGAATCATACGTCAATGGGCCCTTCTTTATAATAGTAATAATAATAATAATAATAATAATAATAATAATAATAATAATAATAATAATAATAATAATAATAATAATAATAGTAGTAGTAGTTGTAGTAGTAGTATATTTTCATCAAAATAATGGAAGGGGAGGCCAGAGAAAAAAGCTGAAAAGAACAGCTTGACGAGCCTCCGGCCCACTAGAACGGCAAAACAGACGACAGCAAGAGAAGCAAAGACGAAATTAAAACAGGGGAAAAAAGTCAATCATGAACACATTTTCAGAATTAACTGTACAAAATTTGCAGTTGTTTAGCTACGGTTTAAATGACGATTTGTAAAGCTGTTGAGTAAACACGGTAGGTTGTATTTGAACATTTATTTACCATAATTTGTTCAGTGAGGGATCATCCTCCAAGGTTCAGAGCGACGAGTAGAATATGCCTGAATGGTTTGGCCAGTATTAAAAGGTCGCATAGAAATGAGAATTAAAATTTTCTTCGTTTTAAAACTAACGCTCAAACTTTAATTGCATAGCTTTTGTGCAGTAATAATTAGCAAAGTCATGTACACAAATCAGCAGTGTGTGAGTCATGCAGAACATTGAAAGGTAATTTCGATTATTTTTCTTTTCGACTAAGGATACCTTATCTAAATTTGTGTTGACGTGATCGAACCCCATACAAGGTGACAATGACTTAAATGTGTGCATGGATTCGGCATTCCGCAATTGCTAGCGGTAGTGTGGAATATTTGATAAACAAAACAAAATAAGGTAGAAATGAATTTAATTTCACGCATATTGTTTACCCTGGCTGGAAACGCAGTCGAGGGTGTTAAGAAAGGCCGTTTTCATTTTCTGCTTGCGATGATAAACTTTATTGAGAAAAAGTAGTTGAGAAAACGTACGACGCTAAGAAAACTGTTTCGATTCTTGCGCGAAACGCCAAGTGATGTGGCGCGATA
Organism: Ixodes ricinus; assembly: GCA_037355805.1. NCBI lineage: Eukaryota > Metazoa > Arthropoda > Arachnida > Ixodida > Ixodidae > Ixodes > Ixodes ricinus. The sequence continues at coordinate 64,512 of JAZHYW010005366.1, forward strand.
TAAGAGTTCTCTGAAAAAAAAAATAAATAGACTCAATTCTCTGTTTTGGACGCTCTGTACTCAGCTAGTGAGCTCATTTTTGAATGGTGACCGTACCACTGGTGCATATTTGAATTGTGATCCAACTAAAGTTCTATTGGCTAACCTCTTTCTTTCTGGCGAACCCGATTTGAGGTTACATTGTAAGAAGGAACAGAAGCTATAGGCTTCGTTTCAGAGAGAGGAAAAACTATTTCCATCACCAAAATCTTTCTGAAGGCAGGTGTGACAGTGATGTAAAAAAAAACGTAGAACAAACTGGGGTCAAGCCGAAATACAAGAGGAAAACAAGAACACTATACCCCACGAAACTCTGTTTTTCCTCAAAATGTTGAAGAGCTTGTTCCCGTGTAATTGTGCGTTTGAAAGAGATTAAATGCAGTTTCGGCATGAGCGAAAAAATATAAATACGCAAAAAGATAACAAAATGAAAAAAAAGTTTCTCGTAAAATGCATTTTTTTGTTTTTGTTATATGTTGGTGTTGAGTCGTAGAACGAAGGCCAAAATAATGGATACCCTTCGAAAACGAACGCACGAAACAAGCCTTTTTTTTTTTCCTTTGCGATAAAATTTACCTCGATTTAATATTATGTTTTACTTTTTTTTTCCAGAGGTTTTATAAAGGCTCGGCTTTCCGCTAGATATATTCCGTGATTAAAGCCTTGGCGGAACGCGCCAATCTCCGGCGTTTCTATACATTCTTGTTTCTTTCCTCGTTGCCTCTTATTTATTTTCGTTCATTGTTTCGCTTAAATTCGTCCATCTTGTCTTAATAATTTGTTTTGCTTCTCCTTCGAGGTTTGTATTTTTTTTGTTTGTATTCCCCATTAAAAGGACCGCTTCAATGCTCCCTAGCGCCCGTCGAACGATCTCGCCTCCCTTCCCCGCATCTTCCCCATCGTGGCCTTTCCGATCCCAAGATTTTCGCGTCTCTTCCCTAATGACCCTTTGTTCTTTTTCCCATTTCCGGCTGGGTTCACCTTTGTTATCTTTGTTCTTCGTTCATTTTAGTTTGTAGATTATATATTTGTTAGGGCTTTGTTACGGTATGTATGCCTCTCGCTCAATCTCTACTTAAGTGCATGTATCCCTTTTTTTCTCTCTCTCTTTTTATGTCTGTAATGTTTTCATGTTCGCAATACACATCTAACGTGTAAGGTTTACATTAGGTTGCGCAGTTCAGGTTGAATCTTAGCCTTTATCGCGTGATTTAAAATAAACTATATGTAATGCACGTTGTTTCTGAAGGTGTAGGGTCTGATATGAAATGCCAAGAAAAGAATGAAATAAATAAACAATCCTGTAAAGCAGGATCTTTCAAACGTTTTGGGCGAAGAGGCTGAATAGGAGATCTTTTACTGTCTCGAGGGTCGGGAAATAAAGAAGGAAATATAATTGAGACATAAACCGAATAAATAACCCTAGATCAGCATCTAAGTGCATGATTCAAAGTTAGTAAAAAAAATATTCTTAGGTGGATGAAAAATGTACGGTATTTTGAAATTTGAAATTTCCGCTAATCGTGACTTTGCGCAATTATTGAGACTCAGAAAACTCACGAGGCATAAATCAGTACGCATAGGAACTTTGGCATGTTCACGCAGGGCAAAAGACTCGCGAGATTATGGAAGAGACGCTGATAATATGCTATATATATACGACACAGGACACTAAGGGCAATATGCATAGGGTTCTTCGTTTTCGGGTTTGATATTTTTCAAAAATCGGGGAGTAAAAATCGGGCGTTATTTTTCAGGCTGATAATCGGGAAGAAATCGGGTCTTTTTGAAGCCATTCGGAAATCGGGCTTTCTCGGGTATTATTTATAAAGTGCAAGTACCTGAAATGTGTTATTTACACGAACAAAAGTCAACAAAGTATATGGTATAGCAATGGTGCTCGATCTTACAGTATATTTCCGCCTTCTGTCTCATTCTCAAGCGAATATAGGCAGAGATAACGCAAATCAAAGAACTTTTGTTACCATCAAACGAGCGACGGAGGAAGCAGATCTGAAATTTTCCATAAATTCAACTGATTTCAAGACCGGTATTCGGGGAGAAATCGGGTTTGACCCAATTCTCATTAAAACAGTTGGGGGTATGCAAAAGTCGGATAATATCAGGTTTTGCCCGAAAACGAAAGCGTACGTGGTTACTCAGATATGAAACAGGGGACTAAGAATGTCGTTGATGGTGAAAACAATGTTCACCGAATAATATCACGAGAGTGCACGCTTTATCCATAGGCAGATTTCTCTCTCGTTTTTTATATTAATATAAGCCGCTTCTTCAAGCGCGCACATTTTTGTGCTGGTATAGCGTCGGGCTTGCTGAAAGCAAGCCATGGGTCGGGCTTCATCGGAATTAGTACCCCAGGCAGCCACGGGCCGTTCGGAAACCTCCGCGGGTCAGATTTGGCCCACGTGCCGAGGTTTGGAGTCAAATTGATTTTGATCTCAATATAATGCTTTAGAGGAGGGGTTCTTCTAAAGCATTATATTGAGTCAATTACAATTTCTTTAATTTTTCTTTCTGAAATTGCACTTCCGTTTTCCCATCTGTCTCGCGCAAACGTCGTCGCTTTGTATGATATCTTCACGTGGTTGTATCATAGGGAGGGTTTCCCTAAATACCGTCTGTAGATTATCGTGGTATTTGAATGTTTTGCTGTCTACGCTCGCTACTGCGGAGCCCAGTTTTATACCATGTTTGGGAACATATAAATATTTTAAGAGCGCCTACTTATCCTTACTCCTACGCCAACCTCCTTTTTTTTTTTGTAATGCGTACATTATAGTTTAGGTAAATAATAAAATAAAATTCTGGGGGTCCCTCCCCCTCCCTAGCCGCCCGGAGAAAATAAGACTTTCTGGGAAAAGTTTCCCCGCGTTCTTTCCAGCACTTTTGTTCCCAAACTATCGGTTCTCGCCAAATTTGTTTTTCTTTTTAGTGATCGACTGTTGTATCCGTCCTGTTTTCAGCGAACCCGGCTTGGAAACCGTGCGCCATTCTCTCGCGAAACAAACGCGCGTTCCCTTTGCCGTAAAAAAAAAAAAGTTGTTTGCGTGAATAAATACTCCCTAAACGAGGGGAGGCCTGCGCCTTTACTCGCCAAACGTCATCACGAGTATATCCATGCAGCGCCGCCTAGCGCCGTCTGCCGCTTTGCTGCGTGCTATCTTCATGTTTCAAGGTGTTTTCCGCCTGGGGTTGCGTCCGGGATCCACTAAGCATGACGTCATGCGTGGGCCTTGTCTTCTAGGTGGTGCTGCATAAACGCGAACGCCGATCGTTCCTCGTAGTCGATCTGCTCTTTCCCTCGGCGTCTTCGTTTGTTTGTTCTTAGGCTTTTTTCTTTGGCATTGCCCCCTCACGTGGATGTTTTCTTGCTCACCTTCTACTGCACGTGACGCAGAAGTGGAGGTGACGCGGGCAACGATTCCCGAAACGCTTTTTGGGGAGTTCTTTCTCCCTGCCCCCTTATCCTTTTCTAGGCCATTTCGTTCTCTCCGTCGGTGCTTCAAAAGTTATTGTGGTACCCTGCCTCCCAATGTTTGTCTTCTTTTTCTTCCTTCCTTCTCGCCCTTTTTATTACTAACTTTTCGTGTTCTTCTCTCTCTCATCGTTTTCCTTTTTCTCTCTCTCTTTTATCCCTCGAATTTAGGGGTGTCGCGCTGTATCTCTCTATCTCTCTCGTCTTTTTTTCTTTTTCTTTTTGTTCTACCTTTTTCTTTCTTTAATTGCATTAATTTAGGAACCTCTCTTCATCTCTCGCCCCATTTTGTATCTTTCGTTAGATTTGCTTTTATTTCTTCCGCTCCCCACTTTCCCCCTTTCTTCTTGTATAACTTTCCCTTCTTTTTTTATTGTTTATTTTCTTTTTTTACTTTTTATTCAACGTTTCTTTCCTTCGTTCCAATAGTTTTAGCAGCCCCTTACACGGTTGTTTGGCTCGCCGTTGGCGCGCAACCCTCCGCGGGTCCAACGTGTGTAACGTTTCGTTTTCTCTCGAGACAAAAGTCGCGTCGCCATCGATCCCTAAGGTTTCCGCCGCCTCTAGTTTTATCTTTATATTTTTTTTTCTTTACAAAATGCTTTTTATTTATGCCGTATCTCCGGACGGCATATTTGCGCTCTGTTGGCGATGTCACGCCCGCTCCTGTGCTCTCCTTTTTATTGCCGACTGCTCAGCGTAGTTTGGGATCGGTGCTCCACTTCCTCTACTTATTCCTGTTTGTTGTTTTTCTTGTTGGCATTTTCTTTTTTCGCGCCTTATTTCTGCGTGGAAAGACGAAGTTTGTTAGGGAAGCCGAAGAGGTACTTCAAAAAAACAAATAACGAGTTAGAGGTGAGTTCCATCGTATTATTGTCTTGTGAATTTTAATATCAGGAGAATTTAACCCTCACGCATCAATAAGCCATTTGCGAAATTCTTGACAGCTATCATCAATATGCCAGTCGAAGCAGCCATCTAGTTTTTTTTTCACATCTTCCATTGGTGGACGAGGCGCATGTGCATTTAACTCGGTTTTCACGATATTAGGAGAATTTATTTTTGCACTCGATGGGTTGCTGATACGTTTCGGTTCAAAGAAGAAAAAAAGGCGGCCGCAAAATTCTGGAAAAGAATAGACCCTCTCCGATATTCAGAGCCATCTGGTGGATGAAATGGCGGTTTAACTTTTACCATACTGATGGCGGCAATGAACCTGTAGCCTGCAGCATTTTACCGGGTACCGTCATTTTCGCAAGTCAACGGAAAACGAGAATGTGCTCTTCACTGTACAGTTCTTTCTCGGTCATCTATTTCAGTGTCGATGGCCACAAAGATGTAACCAGTCACTGATCTGTCTTGTAGTATAGGCTGGATCGCAGATCGAGGCTTGTCTTGCTAGGGTCGAATGGCACCAACACAAGCCATCACTTGACGCCAGCCGATGCATTGAACTCTATGGGGAGAACGAGAAAAATTGTCATTTCCACCGCTTCAAAGTTGTTGTTGGCACTGAACCTTTTTGGCTGCTGTTCAGGGAGCCAGCCAAGTAGCTTGTGCATAAACATTAAAACTGACAGCCCTCACAGCCCTCACAGTTGGGTTTAGCAGAGGAAAAGCTGAAAGGCTTTGCTACGCGGAAATTGCTCACTCCCGGAAAGCCGCTGTCAACATTGAACTTTTTCGACATTCATCAACTTCTGGGTTTCCCCGAGGGCGGTCATATTGACGGCAAGTTGCTTCGTTTACTCCCCGACGAGCGCGAGCTTGCCAGCTCAGCCTTGGGTGCTCTGGCACGTTTGCATTTTTAATGGGCGTTAGAACGCTCGACAAATACCGATTTTATTTCCAAACACCGGATATATCGATCGCAGCCCATCATAAAATAATCGCCTTCGAGCATTGTGTTGAAGCTTCGATATTCCTGCTTTTGCGCGTTTCTCCCGTAGACTTGCGTGTATTTCCTGGTGTCAAATAATGGCCGCCGGTGGTGCCACTGACGGGATCCCGATCCGCTATCCGGCCTACTACAATAAAGATCAGTGGCTAGCCCACTCGGCCCCCGATCTTCCCCCCCCCCTCTTTATTGCATGGAACAATAAACAATAAGCATAAACCGCTTATTCAAAGTTCACGAGCTGAGTTCAATGTCATTTGTTAAGTCTAAATTCTTTGATATCTATGAGACTACTAAACAAAGGTAACCATTCGGGAACTAGTTCTTGAATGTCATACACTCTTTTGATCCGGGTTACAAGGTCAATGAAATGGAAGCGCACAATCTTTAAGTACAAATTCTTATTTCTAATGTCAAGGCATAATATCCACAGGCTGTATATAACGCTACAGGCATTACAATATCAAAAGGAAACGTGTATTTAGATGACACAGAAAGGAAATGAATCGTGTAAGTTGGAATATTATTATCTTTCTTTAGTGTGAGCTGCAAAACGTCTCAAATGAACACCGTATCCCAACAGCGAATAAACACGTCTTCAACTGGTTCGGGCATTTTACATAGTGTACAGTTTGCTGACCACGGATCATATCGGCCGTTTTCCTGCAGTCACACCTTGGTAAGTAATACCAAACAGTGCAGCTTAAAAAAGAAAAAAAAATTGCCGCCGGGGGATGCACATTTTTCGCCCGGCGTAGTACATCTTGGTCAGGACCATCGCCAAACATAGTGCGGTAAACTGGCATTGGAAAGAGGAGACATACAAGATCTCTTGTCAATTTCTTACGTGCTACAGACGTCTAGATAGTCTCTCGAAAATCTTTGTGACAAAAAGTGACAAGCATCAACTACTTACTTTAGGTATCCTACCAAAACAGATGATTGGTATCCTGCGGAAGATACAATGAAGTCTGGAAGTAAGAATTCCAGCTTATTCTGAATGACATCACATAGGAAAGGATGTTCCTAGTCTCTTAAGAAAAAAAAGTCGTGAAACCAATTGGCGAATAAACAAATGAAGAAGTCCTAGTCCACCCTCTGATACACGTCGAAACAAGTTGTCACGACGCATGGGTTCCCAAGTGAACATCCTGACAAAAACGGCAAACCCCTTGCGCCACCTCTGAATAGTTATCCTTGCACAGTGCAGTACTTGCAGGACATACCACAGTTCGGCCTCTAAAAAAAATGTGGCAGACTGTCGAACGTGCAAAAATGAACACATTTTTGTGGGACAAGTTCTTGGCTCACTTCTCCAAGCCAGTCCCAACTCCGGACCAGTAAGACTTGCTATTCTGAACGTGCCTCGAGGGCACACCTAAGTAGTCACACGAAGTGCAACTCTTTTGGATGCCCTCGTATTGCTCTGGCATCGTGGCCCAAGCTCCATGCCAGAATCCTCGGCTCTTTTCTCCATTTTCCCCTCGCCACGCGAAGAGCGCGGCGCAAGCGCACTTGCGACCAATGTCCGCAAGAAACGTCCGCAATTAAATTGCAAGCGCTTCCCATGGTCTGAGATGGACTCTCTCTTCCATACAGGCTCGCTACCCCCGTCTCCCATTACGAGCGTCCATTCAAAATACACGCTGGAGGTACTTTTATTTATTATGCAGCAAAGCCTTAGTTTTAGAGATTGAAACTCGCAATATTTTTGGGAGTCTGTAATTAATAGCAGCTCGCTACAATGAGTGATAAAATTGTGTTCAGCGTTTCAAATAAAAAAATTTTTTACGTGGGCTGTTTTTTTCAAATTTCGATTAGTTTATTCAACAAATAATTAGTAATAAAAAAAATCTTTCGGTATACGTGTAATTTAGCTAAGTACCGTAGGTACACCTCCGGGTAATCGTTGGAGGTTATTATGCAGTTATCATCGGGTGACAAAAACGTTTGCAAGCCCTTCTTAAAATGGTGGCCACCTAAGTTACCACGACAGAATTCCTGTTTTCGGTGTCCACTATTTTTTTTTCAAACTCGTTTTTTTTTTTTTTTGGTGGGGGGGGGGGGGTTGTTAAATTTGGTGTTTTTGTTTGTCAAAAACAAATAGACCTCCCTCCCCCACCCCCCAAAAAAAATAATTAAATAAATTAATACAAGCACCCCCCGAATTGGCGAAAAAAGTAAACACAGAAAACAGGGAACCTATGTATAGTTATCACTAATTCCATCTGGCGAAATCAAGACCGTCATTTACCACAAACTCCAATCTGTATGGAGGAGGCTGCATGAAGCTTCAGGGAGGACGAACAGGCGTCCTTGATGACGTAAACCAGAAAAGATGAGAGAGTTTTAGGTAACATTTTTATGCACATCCGATTCTTTATACGATGGATACGAACTGCTTATGTGCGACTCCTCTGCGGTTGTGCGCAGTTTGCACCGTAGGAAGGCCCATCTTACCGTAGCGGGTGTGCAAAATCGGTTCTTCAAACCTTTATACTGTCTGTGGCGAGTGACGGTCCCAATGAACTCACGACGGAATGACTGAGAAGCCAGGCGGCCACCCTTTCTGAGCACGGCATCCAAAAGCTTGTTCCCACGCGTCCCGATAATCGCCCAAATCTGTGCGGCGATTATGTGAGGTTAGGGAATATATATCTATGTTCTGTGTGCATTAAAGCCGCGCTCACAATGCTAATAGGTCACACAAAAGACAGTCTGCATAGACCGTCTGAGGCGTTCTTTGTATGACGGTCAGTTTGGTCTTTCAAAAACCGTCTGCAGACAGGTTCGAAGCACACGCATTTGTGGGGCAAAGACGCGTCCGACGTGCTTGAAGCCCGTTAGCAGATAATCTGTCATCTCGTCTGCAGCAGACACCGTGCCTTTTATATGATATACTGCCGAGACCGCGGTTATAACCAACTTGGTTATAACGAAATAGCAGCTACAGCGAAGCGATCACGATTTCCCATTCCCTTTTGCACTTCGTTATAACCGAAGTCGGTTATAATGAAATACCGGATATAGCGAAGTGATTTCCCATTCCCCTTGACTTCGTTATAACCGGTCTCGACAGTACCAGCAGTTTGAATATGCCTCGATGAAATAACTGAGAACCCAGGCGGCAACCTTCTTTGAAGCGAAAACTTGCGCTGCAGAACCCAGGGATCCTGGATTCAATCAGCGCCCCTGCCGATTTGGATGAGCATCGACCGGGAAAACCCCAGGCTAGCGGTTGTACCGCACTGGCTGAATTTCTCGTCTACAGCTGAGAGACAAGTCGCTCGTTGAAGGCAGACTAACTTTGAGGCTGTATAAGCGTACACCCCCCACTTACCCCCCCCCCCCCCCAAACCTTCTATGATGAGGTCATTCGAAAGCTTGCGCCACTTCACGATGATTGACAATGTATCTATATTATCTGTACTCCATCGGAGGTCAGAAATACAAACCTCGTATTCGTATTCCGATATAAGAAAATAAAAAAAGAAACCCCGAGTGTCATATATGTTTGTTTCGCTATGCACTTGCGTCTCTCAGCAACGAACAAAGTGAAGTTCAGTAATTGGATGCGATGCCGTGCGTCATTCTGAAACTGGCTGAAGTTTAAAACGAAATTTCCGCCCGCGTTAAGCCTCTCGCTGGCAGCGGGTCGATTACTTCTGCACGGCGCGTCGCGCGCCTAGATTTAAAACTGATTATGGTAAGCAGCCCGGAGTCGTCGGCGCTACCGTCGAGCCGCCCCGTTTTAATTATGACGCCGACGACGGGATAATGCGTCGGGTGCAGTCAGCGGTTCCGAATGTAGTACTTAGAGCCACTGCATAAGCTACGCTTCAGAGTATGGACACTCCATTCCCCGATTAGCTCGCGAGCCCCGCCATTTCGTGTCCAGAGGTGGGCCGAATTTGCGATCGTTACGATTCAAAAATGTCACTTACTGAGCTTTTGACACTAAGAAGTGTTACAGCCCTAAAGATATAAATGAGCTTGTCCCGGGGCTGAGCTCCCTCCCCTCTGCCACCCTAGCCTCTCACATGAAAATAAAAATTTTCTCTCTCTCAACTCGAGGGAGCGCTGATGTTTCGACCGCCAATCAGCGCGTGATATGCGTCACTGTGTAGAGAGCCTAGATGGGAGAGAGGGTCCATCTCAAAGCTCGGCGATCGGTCGCGACTCGCAAATGCGCATGCGCCACGTTTTCGCGTGACGAGGGGAAAAGCAGGAGGAAAGGCGGAAGCGTTTGCAGACGACGATCAACGCTTTGGTCACCTCCCGCAGCTCCCATTCGAAACACGATCCCTAAACCACGTCACTGGGTTCCACGTGATCGAGCAGATGGAAACTCTCTGTAATACAGGCTATCACCAAGCAAGGTGCCGCCGTTGACGGAAAGCCGGCCGGAAACGATCGATCCACCACGGCGAGAAGACGGAAGACTATCGAAGAGACGCGTGCTTTGCTCTGCACCGAATAGCGCCTCCTTAAAAATGCTCAACACATTTCCTGCCAAGGCTTTCATCGGCAATAGATCGAAGGCAGCAACGACATCCAGGGCGTCTCTTCAACTTAACACTGGCGACCGCAAAAAAATAAAGAAAAGAGTATGTCATTTGCGTATTTGCATGCGCGGTGTCGCAATTAAAGATACTCTGCGAGTTACAAAGAAAACTCTTTGAGCCTTTAGGCACATAATTTGTTTACACGTAAAACATTCTAATGGCAAGGTATCTAGTACTTTCAAAATTTGATGTGTAATATCAAATGAGGTTCTGATGTGAAACGCTCGTGAAAACACATTACACGTTGAGTGTTTTTCATTTTTGTTGGCTCATTAGGAATACATCAAAACCGAACCAGAAAATTGATATTTTTTTTCATAGGGGTATGGGAGCCACTGACCATTAATAAATCAATAAAAAAAGTAGCTGAACCAGTGCGTACAAGAACGGTTCGCTGTTCAATCAGTTCGACAAAGCCGAATGCCATCAAGTTTTCTTTTCGTTTTTTTTTTTTTCAAGTCAAGTGAAGTCAAAATGTGTTTTTATTCGTAAACAAGAAGTTAGTTAATTACACTTATTCAGACGGGGTCCCAAAGTTTTCAAAGAAAACTGTTGAAGGGACCCCTTGGTAATAAAGGGTTAGTTTGCGATCAAGTTGGCAGTGGCACAAACATATATGAGAAAAAAAACTTAAAAGAAAAAAAGGAAAAAGAAAAACAAAAAGAACGAAACATGATTGCGGTATGTTCATAATCCAAATATAAAACCAATTGAAAAGAAAGAGAAGAAAAGCCAGAATGTCAAGGAAAAAAAGAAAGACAACTGCTGTGTGTGTTTGTGTGAAAGGTGTGCGTACGAGAGAAATGATCGGGAAAGGGGGGGGGGGGGACATAGAAATTGTTGATGAACCATGCAGATAGTATGTGTGCACGTATGGCTTGTTTAAAGATATAGAATGATGATATGGCAGTTAGGCAGGGTGGTAGAGAGTTCCACGTTTTAGTAGCAATGTAAATGAAGGTGAACGCGCCATAATTAGTTCGTATGTGTGGTACAGACAGTGACGCTTGGGAATGTGAACGCAGAGGATACATGACATCTTGATGAGTAAAACTATTTGAAGAGCATGTTATCTGATTGGTGACGAACTTAAATGTTAATAATGCTATTCGATAATCGAGGCATTGATTACACTCTAACGAAAAAAGGGTGTATGTTTACACCCTTTGTTCCATATAATACACCCCCAAACTTCAATTTGACGTACAGCGCCCTATAGTTGAGCAGACGGCCCCAAATTTTACGAGAGGCTTGATAGCCGTGTGGTACAACCTATTAAAATAGATAATGTACGTGTTACTGATTACAAAAAAAAAATCGGGGTTTTCTTGGTTTTATTGCAAAAACTCGGTGTTTTCTTTACGTGGTCTTTGATACGTAGTTTAGCTATTTGATAAGTTATATCGCACCGTTATAGAGCCCCTCGTAAAATTTGGGGCCGTGTGTTCGACTATAGAGCGCTATACGTTGATTTAAAGTTTTGGGGTGTATTATATGGGACAAAAAGGGTGTAACGTGATGCTCCCTTTTTTTTTTTTAGAGTGTAACTGTTAAAATGTTGAGAAATCGGTATGCAAATTGAGCACTTTCGCGCCTATGAACAAATAGCATTGCTCGAAGTGCTGTGTTCTGGGCAATTTCTATGGGTTTTAGTGTTGTTTTAAATGTAAATCCATAAATGGATAACCCGTACGAAATGTGAGCATGAATAAAGCTATAATAAAGCATTTGGAGGGTTCGTATGGAAAATATGTGCCGTAGTTTATATAGAATTGAGTATATTTCGATATATCTTGTTAGTGGTCTCTTTTACGTGTTGTTGCCATGTTAATTGATGGTCAAGTGTTGATGTTAAACATTTAGTATGGTACACTCGAGTTAGGTTCATACTTGCAAACGAAAGTTGAGGAGGGAGGGTTGGGGTTTTTCTTGTCACAATTAAAGTGTCATGGTTATATTGTTAACGGAAGTTGCCGGCATTTGCAGCCAGATGCTGACGTAACGAGATGTCTTTGAAATCGGATAAATAGCTCGTGCACTTCTATACATATTTTTCATAACCTTTCGACACGGTATCTAGCTCAAGAAAAGCCAAGTAGCTAACAATAATTGGTTAGTACATAGTCGTTACACCCTAAATGTGCTAACGAGTTCACTTATAAACTACTTAAAGAAGTACACTTGAGAACACTTAACGACGTATATGTTATTGGCATGATTTGACTACGGTTACAGTGTAGTCTCATCACAGTTTAAGTCATATACTAGTTATGTATTTACGAGTACACTTTCAGTACGGCCCCCTTTTGCTACACTTTACGTACACTTTCAGTACGCTTTCAGTGCTGAAAGTACACTTTCAGTATACTGATTTTGTACTGTTTATTACCAAGGGTTACTTGTATGACGGCTCTGTCACAGTGATCACATAAAAACTGTTTGCAGACATGTTCCAAGCCTACATGAAGCGAACATGCTTCAGGCGCAGATAATTCTTCCATAATATCTGCAGCGAACACCGGAAATCGTGATCGCTTCGCTGTAGCCGCTATTTCGTTATAACTGACTTCATTAGAAACGGGCGCGGCATGTGCAGTGTCTCGGTGCTCTTTATCTCAAGGGTCTGTCTCAGTACTTGAATATATTTTGTGTACTTAGGTATGAATCAAACATGGCTCGAACATCCTTGAGGCATGTCCGAAGATTTTCTGTTGTCATGTCTGCAGCGAAAAGAGTGTCTTTTGTTCGATGTTTGAGTAGTGGGACTGCGGAGAGTGTTCCAGCAACGTACGTCCTTAGGATAAAAAATAGGATGCTGCCAATCTCACCGGCAGTCCTGGTGTAATATTTTTCCCAGCAGCAAGCTTATAGGCAACAAGCATCGCATGTAGTTTCCCGTGTGCGCAGAAACAGCAAATACGGGCGTAATGGATCACGCACGAGAGAGAGGAGTCACTGCCCTACCGACCGCTTCACCACCCCTTGTGTATACTCCTGTATATACTCGACAATTCAAAGACACTCATTTGCGGATGACCTCCTGCACAGTTACGAAGGTTTCACGTAAATTGCTTTGTTCTCGTCGATATTTCGCGTCAGCATAATATATCTACGCTCCAGGAATGTATCTCCAAGTAAAAGGCCTCAATACAGGCAATAATTATTCGAAACCGTTGCTAAAACAACATCGGCTAAAGCATGTGCTTGCGGGTTGAACTCCCTTCGTAAGGGGTGTCCTATTCACTCACTCTCTCACTTCACCGTAGCACCCTTTACTACACAATTTTTACACCGTTACAAAAAATAAGTTTGTTCGATGCAACAGCACCCTATTTAACGATAGAAAATGGATGGTTAGGTCGAAATACAGGTTCTGAAGTGATGTAGCAATGAGCGGAAGTAACAGGAGCAGCGTTTTAAATTTTTTTGTGGGTAGACACGGTGTCAGGAAGCTCGGGCAATATCGTTTAGCTCCGTCGCGAACTGTATTAACTATTCTGGAACACGGGAAATCGTTTCGTGCCATTTCAGATACAGCTCAGCGACAATAATAATCTTACTTAAGGACCAACCACCAGCCAGAAAGTAGGAAATTCTTCGTAAATTGTTCCTTTCCATTAAAGAAAGAGATTCTCTTCCTTTCTGCGCCGAGGAGCTCAGAGACCCGCTCATGTGGAGGAGGGGAGAGTAGAGTGGAGAGGGAATGGCGAGAAGGAAACTGGGTACCGGTTTTCTGCCCGGCAGAAGACGATTCTGTACGTCGGCCTTTAAAGGGATACTTCAACGATATGTGAAATATACCCATCGTGTTCAAAAATAGGTTGAATATAATCCACAATATCTGTAGATGACAATCGCACATTCGTATTTTTGAGCCTGGTGGCTGTATTTTTTGTTATAAACGGCCCTGTTTGGCAAGCGCTCGGAGAGCAGCCAGCGGAGAGCATGTGTCATCCAACGCAATCGTGACGTAGTTCGTCTCGGGACGAGCAAAGCTACGGCGAGGCTGACGTCAACAGGATGTCCTAGTCGTTCCAGCCACCGAAGCGGCTGCTTTTATACGAATTTTGAGTGACTGGTTAATCTTCTATAATCTTGTAGAGGTACAATAGCGACTTCTGGGACTCACAAAAGAGATTCTCGGGGAGAGGGGGAGTTCCTCCTTCCACCTCTTCTCTCGTGGTGGCCGGAGGCGAGACAGTTATCGTCCCTATCTGTCAAAGTTCCTAGACGGGCATTACAAACGAGGCGTTAGCGACATCCACCAGGTGCTCTTTGCTAATCGTTTAATTCGTTTTACCAAAACGTTAGACCCAAAAATAAGCGCCGAAATTTCGTTGTAGTATCCCTTTGAGCATCATGATGGCTGAAATTTCGAAGTTTTTCGGCCGAATTGACGAAAGTTTCACCGGCAGGTGTTCCTTTTTCTTTCTTTTATTTTGTTTTCGAATTTTTTATGGGTACTTATAATTTGTGAGGCATGGTTTTCTTAGCAAGGTGAACGCTGGAAATATTTGCCGAAAGTTGAAGCCGGGAAAGACAAAAATCGAGCCCAAAGAGACGGTAACCCCATTTCCCTCCTAAGCGATACGCCAGAGCGGAACCTTTTCGTTGATGAGCCCCAGTAATGATGGATGTTGGCCCCTGAAGAGAGCTGACGGATTTCACTCGGTATACACTTTCTCGTCGTTAAACTTTCCAATGTCTTTTCTTTCTTTTCTCGGTCTCCCTCTCTCTTTATTTTTTATCTTCATTTGTTTTTCACTGGAATTATAATGTGGGATATTAGGGCGGTTCGTTGCCTGTGGGCTGCCAGCCTTCGCGCTATTGACGATGACTGGAAGAAAAGATTAAAGTGATGCCAGAGAGAGGATTTCGCAGCACAAAAACCTCCAACCACTTTCTGTTTTTTTTTTTTGTATTGGGGGGGGGGGGGGTCATAGGGAACACTTTGAGGAGCGCAGAGTTGAGATTTGGGGAAAAGAAGCTGAATATATAAAGTGGGATTATGAGCAACGTGGTGTATTGAATGAAAGGGACTTATCTACGAATTAGGGTAAACCGACGCGGCGAAGTAAGAGCGGCGAGACATCGGAAAAGTTTTCTCGACGTAATCACTGTTTTCGTTAAAAGAATAATAATGATAATAAATTTTAAAAACATATGTTTATTTTTTTATTGTGTCGTTCGTTGTAGTTTCTGAGAATAAACGATAATTCGGAAATGTCTTCAATTGTTTTTTTTAATGTTCGGCTTTGTTAAAATTCAGTTTGGTCGAGCTGGGGATATAGGTTAAGTGACGCTAATCTAGTCTACGAAATATTATCCGACAGCTTAAAAGTTACGCAAGTCATGTGGACGCAATCTTATTGCCTGTGGAGCAATAATATACTACAGATAATCTGAGGTAAAGATCGGTTTTTGCTGATTGAGTTTGGTTCTTTATAAAGGTGCTCCGAAGAGGTTTCTAAAATCACCTAAATATGGCGATAACTCACTCTGCTGGTTCTAAGCATCCTACAAATCCCTAAATCACGACGATACGCGACCGATATCCCTATTAAAAAAATCAATCAAAAGATCGCAACACACCGAGGTGATATACGGCGATGGGAGGAGCATGCTTTGAAACCAGGACCACTGTCAGCCAATAGCGAGCGAAGGATCCTTGCGCCTCCGACCGGTGGAACCGTGGTGTGATGTCTCCAATGCTCCAGCAGCTCGTTGCCCAAACAACCCGGACTACGATTCAACCCAGCGCGCGCGCGCTCGAGAGCTCACGACTTGGACATATCACTTGCTGCAAAAGACACACACACAAAAAAATAATAATAAAGAAGAAGAAAAGTTGGGGCTTTAATTTACGCTGTAAAGGTGGTTGACCAGCGAAGCTGTGGTATCCTCTGCAACGATTGCCCACTGCGCTATACCAAATTCCGCCGCTGGTCGCAGCACGCCGTCGCTGGTCGTATTGCGGTTTCTTTTCTCTTTGCCGCTCCTCGTATTCACGCTGCTCCTCGGGAGTCCTAACTATGCGTGGCCTACCCATAGCTGTGCTGCAACAACAATCAAATCAGACTCCGTTTCACCTATACGTCCAAGCGCAGCGGATGTTACGAGTCATCGGAGCCAATCGAAGGCCGTGTGAGTGTCACGTGACCTTGGAGAGGAGGCATAGCGACGCGAAAGGCTAGTGACGTCACGTGCTCCCACATAGCTAAGCTGCCGTCGCGCGCGGCAGCTTGGCGCAACAGTAACCTTTACCGCGAAACGTATGCGGTGAGCGCCACGTGCTTCGCATTGTTATCAGGCGCGCCTTATCATCAATTATGTGCTTCGGATGCTTGTTTTGTGCATGTTCTTGATTGAAACGAATGCTGTGCTGTATGTTGTACGCGTGATGTATGCACTTTTCGCTTCAACCGCTGAAGGGATTTTTTTTTTGTTTTTTTTTTCTATGACGACGTTGACACGAAAAAATCCGACCAACGAGTGATATACAGCTTCGCTGTAAAAAGGAAAACATAGTACGCTGCTTTTGAGACAGTTATTGCAGTATTATATTTTCTCTCCGTAAGTTCGTCTGCTTCTTTTGCAGGGGTTCTGGTGATGTCAGAACAGCAGAGCTCTGATTGGCTTTCATGAGAAGGATAGTGGGTAGACCTCAAAGCAGCTTGCATTGAGGTCTATCCACTATCCTTCAATCAGAGCCAATCAGAGCTCGGCGTTTTTCTGACGTCACCAGAACCCCTGCAAAAGAAGCAGACGAACTAACGCTCCAGATTAGCATTTTTCGACTACTCTTATTTGCTTTCATCATCTACAAAAAGCGTACACATCCTGTAATAACAGCGTTTGCAATCTCAACGAAATGCCGCGTTTTCAATGGTCACATGTCGTCCTGGCTGCCGGAACAATGCTCGTCTCGTCGCTGGAAATGACCTCGATGTGTTCGATCTTTGAATGCTTTTTTTTAATAGGGAAATCGGCCGCGCATTGTTACGATTTATAGATTTATAGATTTCTAGGATGTTTAGAGCCCGCAGGGTCAGTTATCGCCATATTTAGGCGATCTCAGAAATGTCCCCAGGGCACCTTTAAGCGTGGTTCGGTGCGATACGGTTCGATTCGGCTTCGTTCAGCTTGAGTTTTCTAGCTTAGCTTGGTTAGTTTAGGTTTGGTTAGGCTGGGCTCATACAAAACTCGTATAAGATCACTTTATAAGATGCCATCATTACCGAAAAATAGCATCAAAAAGCAAAATAATCGAGAACAAGAGCTTATCATTGAAATGCATTGTATAATAAACCTGCCAGCGGAAAAAAATAACACAAAATGGACCATCACCTAGTTGAAGTGTTGTGCTGCTGTTTTCCTCGTTTTCATTTTTCCTTAACTAGTAAGATGCGAAAAACGAAAAAGAAAAGTCTCGTCTTTTTTTTGTATTTTAAACAGATTAACGAAAAGCTTTTGAAGCATATACTGTACTGTAATTTCCTTTATCTTTTTTAACAACTGATAAAAATAAATGAAAAGGAGACATTGGCTGCTGCTATGGCAGTGTCGGCTACTCCGTTGAACTTGAGTAATTGGTGTTCATTTCCAGAGTCCACAGTTGTCACATAAAGTAAACACTGCGCAGAACAACCTAGAACACCTAGAACAGCGTATCGCCTGTCCAAAGTATTCTTCCACCAGGTGACTGGTAGGAATCCTAGGAAACCTCGCGTGGGCATTGGGCAGTCTTCTCTGAATTGTTAGATGACACTATCACGTGGATGCTTGACGACACTTCCGTCGCCTGGAAACACGCAGGCGATCTGCCGTTTGAGAGACATCACACCTTTGTCCGTGAGGTACTCCAAGGAGTTCATCCGTGTACTCGTTTGGGACATTCTTTTACAGGGGAGCTGTTAAGTGCTAGTTTCCCCAGGATCGTGTCCCCTGCAAAGAAAGGAAGACGCTGAACTCTGGACACCTACCGCCATCTATGAGCGACGGCGGCAAACCAGGTATCTGGTTGCCGCCGTCGCTCATAGATGGCGGCAGCCTTTCCACTCTGGCTTGCCGACTTGCGGCAGGCCATTACTTTCCACTGTACAGCTCCGCTGGTTTTCCCCTCTTCACCAGAATGGAAATGCTGAACGTTTTTTCTTGCCCAGATTCGTTGAGTAAGACTGCGGTACGTTTTCAGCGACATCAATTCCAGCAACAGTTTTCGAAGCTATAGAAGCTTATTTGCTGACGCCAAAAAAGCACGCTTACCACAAGGCTTTCATCTTTGGTTATTTTATGTGAGGTTACTTTCTCTTGTGCTGTGATGACAATTTCGCTTGCGATGCGGTTTGGGTCCACTTGCCAGAAGGACTTTGCCTTTGTTGACTTGATGTGACTGTGTGTCACTGTTGTGAAAGGTGTCTCGTCTAGATGAACGTCAATTTGGTCTGCTGTTGAGTACTCGGAAGTGTTTGCACCGTCCGACAGTAGACACAGATTTTTGTCTGGTATCTCTCCATGAGTCTTTCATTGCTTGGTGTGTAGGGGCTGAACAACCAGCTGGAAGAATCAATTGAGCTGGTCGTAGTAAATGGAGTTGGCAAACGCCATGGAGGGGAAGACGAACCTCCACCGCCTAGCTTTGCCCCCGTTGATGTTGGTACTCGATTGTATCCGCGGAGCAGATTCCGTTGCTCGCGGTCTCGGATTGGTGAGACAGCTCTCAAATTACCTTTTTTTATTCCGCCAGGTGTGGAATATGCATTCCGCGAATATTCCACACCTGGCTTCTATTACGCACGTAACAATACTCTCCCTTACAGCACACCTTCAAATGCACCTGCTTTAATAGAACACAAAGGAGCTTGTATCGTAGAGAAATCGTCATTAACGTATTCTGTTATTCGCAAAATTCGTCACGTCTTGACATAATGAACGATGTCGGAGAAACAAATCCGTGCATAGCCCGCACCTGCAAATACACCAACTCTGCACCGCGTAAATTTTATACTTCGAAACGCATATAGCCCGCGGATTAGACAACGACGCGCTGTTTACAAACAAGTCCGCCTTTGTCCACACCAGCTGCTGGCATTGCGCGTGCGCAGGAACCAAACTTGCCTAAGGCGAAGCATCTGCGCCTGCGCAGTGCCAACCGCAGCGCCCCTGCAGTGACGTTCTCCTTGCTGTTCCACGGTCGGGCGCGTTTAAGCGCGGATTGTAAATGGTCCGAGTTCTCGGTGGCCTGTCACCGCTAATCCCGGTAGAGTTTGGAGTCGCCAAATTTATGCACGGAT
The DNA here is from genome assembly GCA_037355805.1 of Ixodes ricinus. NCBI lineage: Eukaryota > Metazoa > Arthropoda > Arachnida > Ixodida > Ixodidae > Ixodes > Ixodes ricinus. The sequence continues at coordinate 83,802 of JAZHYW010005366.1, forward strand.
CAAGGAGCTTAGACAAGCGGGCGTCGGGTAAATTTAACGCCGGCACGTGCTCTGCTCGCCAAAACAACCCGGCAGAAAAGTATTAGCGAATCCCTCGCCCCGGATTTCGCAGCTGTTGCAGCTGCGATGTTAATCCAGCGTCCATTGCACCGTTAGCATGCGGGTGATAGCCGCATTATTTTATTGGCGTTCTTTCTATCGACACAGTCGCCGTGTATAAAGACACTTCGTTTAAAGGGCTACGGAAACGAAACGACGCGGCCGGGAGCTCTCTACCCCTCGCTTCAAAATCGGCCAGCGAAAAGTGCAATGGGTATCGCGCTCGTGACGTCAGTTGCTCCTGCACGGCCAAGGGTACTGTAGTTGTGAGCGTTGCCGCTTGGTGGCGTCAACGCGTGACAATCTCGCCTAGTCGTAATGCCTGAGGACTCGGTACGTTATGGCCTACACATAGCTTACCCGTAACGTCATTCCCGGCCATGCCGGTATTCTATACGGCACGAGCGTTCGGTTCAGTTTCCCACCACAATTCGAGGGAACCGGGAACAAGAAATAACCGTCAGTACCCCTCAATGGGGACACCTGCAAGCTATGCATATGAGGTATTCACTGGGTGCCATATTTCAGCGCGTTGTTCACAGCGCATCCTTTGGGGAGGGAGGGGGGGTTAAAAAATGGTATGGTTGGCTTGGAAGAGGTCCTCACAATCTTATATCAAGCTCCCACCTAACGTCTGAAAATAACGGCGATCTTGATGGTGTATAATGCACGTGGCAGGAGCTCTGTGGAAGTTAACATATACAACGAAGTAGACATATTAGCGTTCTCCGGCCGCCAAGTCACATTCGGGATTAAGTAACTCCGCGAGAGAGCCATATCTACTGCCACGAACTGGCGCTGCTTCTTAGAGGCCGATGACGTGGTGTAATTCCAACGGAGCTTCACAGACCGCCACCAGGCGCAATCTTGAAATCTGTTCATTCGTTTTAAAATTAGTTTTCTTGACTTTTGTGCCGGCAGCCCAGAAACAATAGTCTAGTCTAGTGTTTCTGGGCTGTCGCCATAACACTAGACCATATATCTAATCAAAGAAATAGCAGCAAACATTTTGTTCCCGTACCCCTTTAATGAAGATGAAAATGGATTGTTAGGAACATAAGAGATCACGCTGCAAGTATTACCAGACGTCCCGGACGCACCGGCGTGGAGTACCAGATGGTGCGTGGGACCCGTCTGCTACTAATATATGTTATTTACAGTGTCCTAAAATGTGGTCTTTCGATTTCCGCCTAATGACGTCATGGGAGTGTCGTGCTGTCGACGGACGCGATCCTGGCGGCGTCAGAGCAGCGGTGATGGATGTGGCGGACGCCTGTTCTGCTGCAGGCTGCTTTCCATCTTGACAGACCACAGAAGCTTGGGCAGCCATGGAGTTGAGACGCCGTGACGACAGCGACACTCACGTTCTCTCGTGCTTTTGCCGGAACTTCTTCAACCAACCGCCAGGATCGCGACATCCGAGAACTTGACTAGAGAGCCTCAGAGGGAGCAACGTAAACCACGAGGAGCGTTTGCAGTGTAATGGCAGACGCTGTGGTTCGTATGGACGCTTCGCAGCAGCTGTGCCATGGGCGCCGCCATTAAGCGATCTTCAATTCGTGTTTCCTCTTATTACGTTCACTTCACTTCATCGTGAGTCAGAGTAGGGCAGGCTGTTGCCTTTTTTCGATTATGCTGCGTCCTTCTCCCCAGCACTGGCCTTTGAGGAAGCTCGTCAAGGCCCTCTTCACTGGCCCGTCTTCTGGGTAAGGCGAGAGAAGGTCAGCAATGGCGGCTGTCATCTGGCGCGTGTGCAAAGCATTTATCGTTACTTTTTTGTTTTGTTTTGTTGAAAAAATCAATAAAGAGCACGATACCGACATCCGAGCTCCGTCGCAGAAGTCCCTGTAGTTTTCACTAGTGCCACTAAATAAGCTACGCTTCAGAGTAAAGGCACTTGGCCATATTGTGGCTTCAAATCATGGTTGCCAGTTATCTGAAGCTCTCTCTGAAATCAGAGGAAACGCTTTTCTGCCCTCCACAAGTGTTTAAACAGTTCGCGACAAAGCAAAGCAATATTACACAACCTTCCTAATACAGAGTCGAATGCTGAGGAAGTCGCACTTTTAATTGAATAATGACGATCGGCAGTTGCGTCTGCTCCGCATACGAAGCAAGATGGCGGCGCCCACAATAATGTCGGGGAACGGAGTGCCGATCCTCTAAGCGCAGCTCATTTCGTGGCTCTAGTTTGGACGGGCCGCGATGCAATGTACTGTAAAATATAAAATAAAAAAAACGAATTTATATATAGTTTTGCGCAGTTTGTTCGCGAATGTGCATACGCTGCATTGTGGGTGGGGAGGAAGAAAGCCGGCTGAAAGGCTGAGACGCTTGCGGGCGATCGACGCTTCTTCTTCACCTTCTCGCTGCTCGTATTGCAGAGGCGGTCTATACACCACGTGACACCGATCGGGCAGTTGGAAACTCTCTCAAGATGACATGCCGGCCCCTGTGACGTCATGTGATGCCTCTGGGCCACCTTTGATATATGGTCGGAACGCTACACACACCAGTCGGATTGTCGCGCTCCAGGCACCGCAGTATCATACGCTCAACGTGATCTCAGCGAGCGCGTGCTAGGGGTGGAGCTTGTACATTTCTAATCGGTCACCGAGGGCCCGAGGCAGCTGTGCAGGATAGCCTCCATAACCGACCCTCAGTTTCCGTTCCCTCTTATTCCGTTCGGTTCACTTCATCATTGCCATAGCAGGACAGGTTACTGTCACTTTGGGTGCTACTGCGTCCTTCTTCCCGGCATAGGCCTTTCTGTATTGCTCGTCAACGCCCGCTTCAGTGGTTCGGCATCTCGATAAGAGGAGAGAAGCTCGGCAATGGCGGCTCCATCTGGCGCGTGATTAAAACGTCTGTACCGATAGAATCTGAGGGAGAGAAGGAAATCAGAGGGCGGGGCTATGGTTAGAATGATTAGGTCTCTACTCTCCTCTCTCTCAGTTTCTGCACACCCACCTGTAATGGTCTTAATTAGGCTCCTTGTAGGCCGAGCGGAGATAATTGGCAAGATCCCTCGATGGTTTCACGGGACGGCGCAGCGTTGTTCGTTGTCTGCTACTCTCCTTCTTTCCTTTGTCCTCCCTCCCAGGATCAGGCTGACGTGCAGAGATGGCTCCCGATCCGAGTGAATGCAAGCGCGAGGGATTGCCGGGGCGGCTGACGCAGCTGTCTCGGGGCAAGTGGACGGGACAGGCTACTTATGGCCTATTCGTCTGGGGCAGACCGCACCCGTTCAGTGCAGTAAACTCTTTCCACTTTAGTACACAAAAGGCCGGCGGGGAGAGAAGGAAGCTCCTCTCCCCTCTAGCCTTCCGTGTACCACGAACCGCACTGCACCGGTGCGGTGCGGGCCCAGACGAATTGGCCATTAGGCTCAACGGACATTCGACGTTGGCCAAAGTTGTCGGTCTCCATATGTTTTTCCTCATATGGGCCTGCTTCGTGCAGGCCAGAACTGCGCTAAGTGCAGGATTCTGGAGAGGGTTGTGGGGACACGTTCTTCGTCGTTAATACTCTGCCACCGTGCGCTTTACTCTTCCCCCTTCCCCCCCCACACACACACACACCCACACACACGCACACATACAGATACATGCGCACTCGCGCACACACACGCACATGCACACATATACACACACACAGACACACGCGCACGCAAGCACACACCCCGCGCACACACACGCGCGCACACACACATACACACAGACAGACACACGCACACGCACGCACACAAGTTGCTGTTGACTTTCTTTTCACGTCCCCGTGAGAAGCCGTTCTCGTTTATGGTTTCTTTTTTTCAAGTAGCTTCTCTTCTGTGAAGTGAAGAAGTTCTTTGTGTGTTTAGGCTGACTTTTTATTATCTCGCGAAATTAACTGAAGGGCGTGTGAGCGGCGGCCTGGGAGAACAAACGAAGAAGCAGGAGAAGAAGAGGTGCACGTAAAGTGCGTCGTTTTATATGTTTATTCTCTTTTTTTTTATTATTATCCTTTTTGTACGGTGTCCTTTGTTTGAAGTATGCAAATTCGTAAGTGCGTCCGCCCAAACTTGCACCGCCGACACAGAAAAAAGAAAAGCAATATGATTTGAGTGTTTAGACAGCGTGAGGTCGTGTGCCTTTGAGAGGTGACGACGCAAGTTCGCGCTGTTGATGATAAATTCAGCGAGCGAAGTGCGACCGCCAACTTGGGGTTTTTCGAGGGACATTCAACTCCGTAAAAGCGCTTTTTTAAGTGCCTGCATATAAAAAAAAAAAAAGCGTTTGTCACAAAATGATTTTAAAAAAGTAGCGCCATGTGTATGTTGCCAGACTTTATCTGACACTTCTCGTACATCGTATACAAAGGACACGGCTGCAGACATGATGAAGGAATGGACCTTTTCCGAGAAGCGTTCTGCGCAGGCGCGAGCGCCCGATGCTAAGCGGCGGAAGTCGGCACGAAAAATCGAGGAAATTCGGAAGGAGGATCAGCGAGTAGAACACGTAATTGCAGCAGCACATATAGAATTGTGTTACACATACACACACACAAAAAAAAAAGAATGTGGACGGAAAGAAAAACACAGCGTTTGGGTCGACAAGGAAGCGCGTTGGGCACGCGCCGCACCGCAGAGAGCGAAGAAACTGGTAGCGTAGCTCCCATTATCGATTGGTAGCGCAGGTAAGTCACTTCCTCGATTTTTAGTTCGTGCAGCCACCGCCTGGTGCCGTCGGTATGTCGAAAAGGTCCATTACCTGCGGACACGTTTCAGGCATGTTGGAAGTATACGTTTGCTTCACGTAGGGTTGGAGCATGTCTCCAGACAGTTTTTGTGTGACCGTCGTGACGGTCACGCATGCATCGCCCAAATCTGCATCACGCGTGCAGTCTCGATGGCATGAACGCACGCCGGTTTTCGATGCCCATCTGGACCGCCAGGATCGCTGTGATCTGCGTCACCCTAGAGTTCTTAGATATGAGGTTCCTACAAGTAGCGACATTCTTTGAAGCGCCGACTGCGTGATGGTGTAGATTTTAGGAAGCGAATGGCGGCGCACAGCAGAAGAGTAAGCTGAAAGAAGCCATTTTTTTTTCCTACGGATTGTGCTTCGTCATTCGTTTGGTTGTCGTTACTTGTAAAAAGACGCATCAAGGGACTTTACGTCGCGCCCCACTTGTGACGCCGCGAGGCGAAAATCTAGAAAAAGAAAAAGGCGCTAAGCGGATAAACACACCGACACCGTGCTCGGAGAGAGACGTATTCCAGGCTCCGCCTCCCCACGGGCGATGCGAGTCGAAAATGCCGCTGTATACTTACTCGGCGATGAGCTCCGAGTTAGTCGCATTTTCGGCCCTCCGCCGTCGGCTGGAATAATAATAGCGGGGAAGCAGGGAGCCGAAGGAAAATAAACAGCGCAACTGCGTCGAGGAATACGCCAGCCGACGGGTATTTAGGCCTAATGTCCGTTTCTCGCGTCGGCGTCGATAACGACACCGAAGGCCCGCTCCGTTGAAGCGCGCTCCGGGCGAGGCACTGAAAGGAAGGTGATGTGATGATGAAAGGGTTGGGGATGGGGGAAAATCTGCTTAGCCAGTCGAATTCGCGTCCCCACGGAGAGCGCTTCATCGGAGGAAACTTTGCGGTGCGGAGCTGCGTCCGACTCCACGGGTGCAGTTCCGCGATATGGATCGCGAAGCTCTGTGTCGTCACGCCACAGCGGTGGCGCTGCTATAGGCACGGCGCATGCGCGGAAGCGTCACGCGAATTTGGTCTTTGCGCATGTGTCGATACCTGATGTTGGAAAACGTTGACTTGTTTGTAACCAGCATGGTGGTCTAAATAATCATTCAGAGATGGAGCATACCATGTTATCATATGATATGATATGATATGATATGATATGATATAATATGATATTATATTGGTTTCACTCAGGAGAGCCGCGGCGGCGCAGAAAGGCAAGTCGCCAATACCGTGAAGGCCTGCAGCGCCGCTTTTATAAATGAAGATGAAATGGTATTGTACAGAGGAATTGTGTGATGATGATGATGACGATGACGATAAAGTGTTTGAAGAAGAAGATGATGATGATGATGGGATGGTGAAAAGGGTGAAGAGCATTAGGCCTAGCACCGGTCTTCGCAACGGTGGTCTTCGTGGAGCCGCCATGGGCTGCTGACTTCTAGCAGGCCGGTCTCGAGCGCCTGGCGAGGGCTCCCTGCGTGCCGAGCTTGCAGACGAGCCGGCCGAATGCGGGCGACGCAGGAAGTCCGACACCTCTGTGGCGGGGCTCCAGGGGTTGGCGCCGGAGTTGGCCGGGCGTGGGTCTTCTCAAAAGCGGGCCTTGAAGTCTCCCAGCTTACGGTCGAGCATGTAAGCGATCGGCGTGAGCACCTTGTCGACCGAAGACACGGTGTGTGCCACTAATCCGGCTGGCTCTCTGACGATGGAAGAAGCACATCTTACGCCCAGCTGGCTTTCCTCTTCCTCTTTATTATTCGCATAAGAGCCCACGGGTGTTACTGGTGAGAGCGAGGGGTTTTTCGGCTGCTGTTTGAACCTGGCGTTACAGCTTTCTTCTGGGCGCGCGTATGTGAACAATGAAAGAATTTGGGCACCTTCCTGAATCCACGATCGGGCAATATTTTGGTGAGAACACCTCACCAACACACGAATGAGGCAGATATCGCGGCTTCTGATGTGCTTGTACTGAGTGCTCCTTCATGCACTGGTCGATGTCGGCGTCTGTACGGCAGCAGAACAACTTGAGATTTGCAAAGGAAGCATACGAACTTGTCAATCGCTTCGTGAGATGGCAGACGATCACAATTTCAGTCTCGGGCGCTTGCCAGTTACGACCTCACGCGAATGTGTACCTAACGCCGGGATGGACGAGGGCCAGGTTCGGCCATCTTTCCGGTGCGTCGTACGATCCCCCTGTCGGGCATTTGGTCGTGCGCGTGTACGGCCCCATCTGGTTTTCAGTGGTTGTGACCCTTTGGGGGCCACGAAATATACACCTGCGGAGACTCTATGTTGCGGTCATTAATAAGCCGAAAGTTCCGTAGCTGTTCTGGTGTGAGTGCCAAAAGTGCTGTCGGCAGGGCATCGGAAAGGATGCCACAGAGGTGGTGCGAGCTGCACTCGACTTCAGGGCGAGTATGTCGAGGTGGTCAACAACTGTACGTGAGACACGCAAGGAAGGCACTAGAAATAGGGACAACACATCCTGTCTGAGGTTCAGTTATGTCAAAGTGTTCACAGTATGCGCCCACCCTTTTTTCAAGTTGTACATAACTACCGACCTCTAAGCGGCCGCTATCTGCAGGAAAATAAATAAATGAATACAAAGAGAATATGCTTCCCCATCGTATTTGACGGTAGTTTGTTGTTTTGATCTGGTAGCGAGGCATTTCGTTTTGTAAGCTCTTTCCTTTTGTCATGTGCTGTTTTGTCCCGTTCGCACGAACTTTTTTAAAATTTTATGACAGGATTATATGACATTTAATTGTGTTGCCAATCTCCATAGCCTCAGGGCAGTGAACAGGAGGCGCCTTTGTTGGCTGACTATACTTCGTCTCACCCCAGCATGGACTAACTGCGACGAAGGCCGTGCCAGCGCCAGCGGCTAGCTTTGACTGCCGAGCACTCGCTGCACGAGTGCTCGTGGAGCCGCTCGAGGCTTCATCCAAAGCTCGCGCTTTTAGCATGCGCGGCTAACTATTAGTCCATGCTAATATAAGACGAAGTATAGTCAGCGCGGCTCCTGGACAAAAAGGTCAACTTTGGGTAGGCCGTCCCACTGAACGATTGGGTACGACCGCCGCGTGAGTGCTCGGCAAGCGCTCTCCGACGTTCGAGCTCGAGATCGGACGCAATGCTTGCAGCCGGGTGCCGTTGCAGACTGGGGAAAATTCCGTCTAAGATGGCGCCTCCTGTCAAACTAAACTTTATTGCCCGGTGGGTATTGGAGAGGCGTTGTGACGATGGGAGCAGCTTTTATTCGCCTCGTTTAATAATAGTCGTGAGAAAAAGTAAATCACGCGAGTAAATAGGATCGGACAAAGAAAGGGCTCGATAATACGTCCCACGCTTGTTGGCGTTTGCCGCTGTGGAGCGCGCATCCATCTCAAACCGCATGACCAAGCCTATGGTCGAATTGCGGGGTTATATTTGCATTTTATTATATGGCTTCTTCGAAGTGCATATACACGACGCTGAACGCAATAAAGAAATCTATGAAGAGGGGCGCATGCGGTTGTTTTGTGTATGGCACGGAAGCTGACAGCTGCCTGGAAGCGCGGACAGCGACGTTGAATGCTGTCAGATTCAGGAATTGGAATCGATATGTATGGGGGACCGACGTTGATTTTCGTACGTCGTCGTTCCTTTATCAATCGGGAAAATAATTTGAAAAAAATATATATTTCCCAAAGGTAACAGGTTTTTTTATTTTCCTGCAAATTACGTATAGGCGCGTTCGAGAATATTGAAGAGGAAAACCTGTAAGACGCTTTCAATCATGCGCAAACTTGCGTTATCTTTTTTCCAACTTTTATTGCCATCAAACCTTTCTCTAACTTTTCGCATTACTGTTTAAGTAGTATTGTCAGGCGGTCAATACTATTTCAATATAAAAACAAAACAAAGACCAGGATGTTCAGGATGATTGCCGTTGAACCGCTACCGGAAAAGAAGACTGGCGAAGTCTTGTTCGGTAAGGCGGAATATTTTTCTCCTTTGCTCGTTTCAGATTTGTGAACGGGAGAGGAGAAACTACATATTTGATATAGGGACAAAAAGTAATTCGCAGCATACGTAAAATAATGGCGTTCGATGTGACTCTATGTAGAGTGTGATTCGCGTGACATCAAGAAGGGGAAAGCGAGTAGGCTGCTCAAGCCTTCCTCCAACTACATTTCATACAAATTTACGGTACGAGATTGCTGCGGATTATTAGGACACTGGGAATAACTTAGCGCAAGACAAAATACTACGAAACTTTAGAGGACCACATATTCGCCCGTACAAGTATTGATCACTACGGACTGTACAGTAAAAAAAAAAAATTGGTCAGTTGCCGATGTTCAACCGTTATTTGAAAACTCAAAGCGGTTGTTAAGAAAATGAAAGCGAAACATAAAAAAAAGGGGGGGGGGGGCTGAGAGACAAGCCGGCTCTTCATGGTCCTCGTCCCCTTTCTCCCCCCCCCTTTTTTCTGCATTGCTATTTTTTTTATAGTCATAATGACACCTTAAGAATGGAGGGGTGTGAATTCTTACGTTGACAATGTCATTCGCTGCCTGGCAATAATAAGAATGACCGGAATCTGCCACGCTCCACCTTGTTTGAGTTGTCATTGGCTCAAGTAAGCAATAATGCCAACCCGCTCGTTTGATCGTTTGAAATTTTCATAAAAGAATGGCTTCTGGAACGTCTGGTAAACGCGAGTCTCAAGCCGAAAGACTCCGAAGTCCAAGTTACAAGTGTTAATATGCACTTCTCTAATAGCGAGTTTGTTTCACACGCACTGGCACCGTTCGAGTTCTCTCCCAGAATGCATCGCACTCGCAGAGTGTTGCACGGAGAACTGGACTCAAACGAACACGCCAAATGCACCGAGTGCAGAAGACTGATGCTGCCGCCATCTATGTTGTAGAAAAGGTACCAACCCAAAACCGAAACTAGCGCCTTTCTGCTCGGAGTGATGGGTGGGAATGCGAGAGTGCAGTCGCTACCAACGTTTATCTACAAACGTTGGTTGCTGCAACCTGTAGTTTATATTTGCGATGACTTCAAGCAACTCGGTTGTCGTAGAGATAGTTACAGACGGCGTAAATTTCCGCACCCACCTGTCTACAAAGCAGCTGGTTGCGATTTTTCAATTCTTATAACCGTTTACACTGAAGAAAACTGATGAAGCTGTCCGAGCAGAAGCTTGATCCGTTTGAGCATGGTATTATGCGTGAACCACTGAAAGGGTACGGCTTAAAACTAGTCTGTTGGAATATCCAGCAAACCTTTTCATGGGACTTTCGATTTCGATCGTCATTAGAGGTGGATCTGATATTAGCCTTGGTGAGGACGTCGAGAACGAGAGCTTTCTCGAACAAAATACGACGGGGCAAGTTGGCTGACGTAGGTAAATGTTAAACATGATGATGTTGCCCAAGCCTCGGGTAGAGTCACTATGTTTAGCTTTCTCTGATGCTCATTGGGCAGTCAGAGGTTTCTGCTGGGGGAGTTTTGTCGACAAATGTTCAATTTTTCACCCGCACACGGATGGTGATAAACATCTCGGAAGCCGCTGATGCGTTTGTTTTGAGCATTTCTTGACACACTGGTATATTTCAGCGTCTGTACGGCAACAGAGCGACTTAAAACCTGCAAATAAAGCACGGGTTGTCAATTGCTTCCTTCATGAAATAGCAGACGCTCACAATTCAAGCTCGCGTTTGATTCCGTTGCCCGCGGGACGCGATTTCTATCAGAAAATCTAATTTTTTTTCCTTTCAGTTACGCGACACATCGTGCAGCCAGCAGACGAACCCTCGTCGTCTGCTCCCGTTCCTCGCCGGCCTCGCCGGAGCGAGGCATGACGGGATTGCATTTTGGCGCACGCCCGATTTTCTCGGTGCAGCGAGTGCATGCACGCGTGGGGTGCCGCCGCTGAAACGAACCCGGAGAGTGCAATCACTCGTGGAGTGCCGGCCGAAACGAACTCGCTTTACGCCGCGAGTGGGCACGCGTGGACACGAGTGCCGTGAAACGAACTCGCTATAAAACGCGCCGGCCTAGTAGCCATTGTGGCGATTATTCGAGTATACTCCCTTTTCTGGGTGTCTACTCTGATCATGTGTTGGACACGGCCGGGAACTGCATCTGCGTTTGGCGAGGAAGCGGAACCAACTACGCGCGTCACCAGAAATGGCGACCGCCAATCTTGCTCGAGGGACTTTTGTAGAGGGTCTATTACAGAAGTAAGCTGTAATTGTCCCGAAAACTCAAAAAACAAAAAAAATATATACATCGAAAACTGAGAACCTCGGTTACTCCGCACCAGAGCCTGATACCCGGGTGCGGTAACTTGTGTTTACCTTCTTCGACAATCGAGACTACGGCGTCCGACTCGGCGGTGGCCATTCTCGCGGAGGCAACTCTGCGCAAACAGCGAAGACGCCCGAAACCCTAGGCGGCCCGGTACCGACAGGAGGAGCGTCGGCGGGAGGAAGTCTCCCTTTTCCGGTTTCCTACGACTTCCGGTTTCCCCAAGTCCCGTTTCCCGTTTGGCTTCCTCGGCGCTCCCCACCCGGAACGCCGCGGCCAGTCGGCAGCCCCCGGGGGACACGAGACTCCGGTCTTTTTTTTCTTTTTCTTATTCTTTTAACCCTCCGAGACCTGGTTCGGTGTAAGGAAGGAAGGAATGGACTCGTGGAAATGGAGCGTGCTGGTGAAGGTACGGTGTTAGATGAAAAATCACTTAAATGACCAGGACAGGACGACACATTTCTCCAACTGGCAGCGCACGTTTATTGTCACATCCGTCAACAACCGCGACAGTCGCCGTGCTGAGCCAATACCTCCTATGTCGGTTACAAGTCAAGAAGGTAGGAGAAGCTCCTCCCATAATCGTGATGCGACCTTTTGAAATCCATCCGCAGTCGAAAGAATAGTTCCCTGGAAACACCCCTTGTTCCGCTTCAATGAATAAATAATGGCTAGAGTGATGCCAACTTGTCTCCGACCCCCCCCCCCCCCACACACACACACACACTCCCACCCCCCTTTTTTTCTTAAGAAAGAGGAAACCGAGCCCCTGAAAGTGGCCTTTGTATTCAACGGAGGGGAAGCTAATCCCCCACAGTCGTTTTTGTTTCCATCAGAAACAAAACGACTTCTAATCTCCCTCTCGTGGCTTCCACAATGCTAAGTCAAAGTCGAAAGATAAAGCAACTATGTACAAAAAAACAAGACCCTCCTCGCGCGTTGGCCGCGACGTCACGGAAACGATGGGACGCTATTGGATGCGGAGATGGCGGAGGGATATATGATTCCTTTGAGGGGCATTCTGCCGCTACCTTCTTGACTTGGGCTGCGCATGACATTTCGAGAGTATATCCCCGGCCCGCCCCTAGCGGTGAACAGGCTGAAGCTTGACGAGAGTCGGGGCCACGTGCGGCCGCGACTGCTGAGCGCAAGCGTTGGCGCGAAATGATAGCGAGCTCTCCACAGTTCATTTGCAACGTGCACGTGACACTATTCGCGACTCCAACTAACTATAGGTGGCGCCACTCATTTTCCAAGATGGCGGGTTTAGTGAGGGTCAGAGATGCGTGCCGCTGCTGAGCCTATCTAGTGTGCTGGCTTCACTGAGCGACATAAATTATTTCTGGTAATACGAGGAAGCTAGGGTGTTATGAGCGCAGGTCACCTCTTTAACCTGAAAACAAGAACGGTGTTTAGCGTAATATTTACGGAAGGATGCGCGTTTTAATTCTGGAGCGAAACCGAAACTTACCTCTATTTTGGATTTAATTTCTCGATATAGGTCTTAATTTCGGATTCTTTCATGACTCAAGATGTGTCTCACACCGTAATTATTTGCTTAGAAAAGTTGTTCGCGGAAACTTTATTTTGTGACATACATGTTCGATCAAGGCTGATATTTGTAGTTGTTGAAAAAATCAGTGCTGTTATTTGTGCGTTCTCGCTGCCTTTTTCTCGCTCAGATAATTGTCAAGGGAAATAATGAACTGAGGACCTTTTAATTGTTTTTGGGGTATTTAGATGATTATTTGGTTTAACATTATTCCCAACACAAGAATAAGAGAATAATTCAAATTTTTACAATATGTCCAGGAAACGCATAATTTAATAAACGCTGCTTTCACTGCAATAACCCAAAGACGGAATCCGAGTCAGACATCGGAAGTGTGTGTGTGTGTTTTATAGCACCGCGTGACGCGTAGGACTTCATATTACATCCAGTGTTTGACTGTTTGTCTATCTTGATAAAGATGCCAGAGTTTTTCATATGCTAAAAAAAAAAATTATACCTTTCTGGAAAGACTATTATGGTTAAATAGCGTATTCTCGTGATCTTGGCGTTAATTGGATGCATACATTGCCGCGATTTGTATTAATAATAATAATATTGAAATTCAAATATTTGAGTAAGTAATTTTTCAAGCTCTAATATATTTTGTTTGCTTATGATCTACTTTTAAACGCGCGAAGAAATATGATAATGAAAAGTGTGCTAATTATCATCACTGGTGCCAATTGCAGCATTTTTAATTACCAATAAAATAAAAATAGTCTAAAATCAATGAAATCATTCTAGCTAATGTGAGAAATCCATGTAAAATTTCATTAATTGTGGGTAAAGTATATTGTGCTATCAAAGTCGCGAGTTTTGACAATCGGCGAAACGTCCAAAGTCGCCGCCAACATACTTCCAAACCAAATGCCCAAAAGTATAAAAAAAAATTAATTATTAGTTTTTTCATAACATTTATTTACTTTTGTATTTGCTCGCCGTCGTTTTGCCAATCTCAGCCTTTCCAGTTCGAAGGAACGCCTACCTGCTTGCACGTCTGCTCACTGCAGCACGTTTCATTGGCGTTGGAAGCCGGTGAAACAGTAGTGAGTTTTAATATTGCGTATACGAGCGAACTCAAGCCCTGTGTGTTTGCGTTAGCTTTGCGTGTTCCACACTGCGCGTGCGCGGAGCCCAAAATTGCGGTCTTGGATGGCACATGGCGATGAGGCGCACGCACAACGTGGGGCACGCAACTCTAACGCAAACGCACACCGCTTGCGTTTGCTTCTTTGCGCGATACTAAAACTCTCCAGTAAGGTACAATCCCATACCGGCTGCAGCACTACGTTGGGACAGTGAAGAGTGTTGTTTGCATTCGGAAATGACATTTCGCGAGCCATGATCGCGAGCAGTTCCGCCGTGCCCGCTGAGCAGGAGAATCGGGGACCCTCACTAGAGCGCTTCCCGTTTCCGCCGCGGGAGGGCGAGCGTCGAGCTGGAGACGCGAATAGACATCAGGTGTCGAACCGAAATTTTTATCGGTTCGGTTCCGGTTCGGGTTCACGGCTTTCGGTTCGGTTCCGGTTCAGTTCCAGGGAGTAAAAAATAACGGTTCAAACCGGTTCGAACCGGTTCGAACCGGTTTGAACCGCTAAATTGAGAATATATTTTCCGCGTTGTTCTGGCAATGTACACTATTTACGCCGTGAAACGATTAACTATATAGTTTCTTCGATCGTCCGTGCAATTTACTTTTGTTTTCAGGCACCAAAAATATGAAATTCAGTTATTTAATTTTGACGCAAAGAAGAAAATCAACATTAACGTACATAACGTCGTGTTTATACGACTCATCATCCCTTTGTTTACCTGTAACATATATTTTACCTGAATCAAAATGTTGATTCTTGTTGCTGTTGGTACTGTTGGTGCTGTTGCTGTTGGTTGTTCTGTTGGTTGTTGGTACATACCTCGAAATAGATCAGCTTGAAATTTAGAACTATACAGTATTTTCTTGTCCTTTCTTCGTGTTTAAGTAAAGTTCTAAAGTTCAAGCTGATATATTTACACGGTATAAAATGTTGTCGCGAAGTGTGGTAGGTCGCCTAAAATACCCGTGATTGGTACAACTTTCTGTCGCAGTATTAAAAGTGGAAATCGTGATTGTGTCCTTGAACTAAGGAATTAATTACATCACATAAAATTATGAAATGAGCACCTCGTAGCCATATATATTATGAAATATGGTTTAGGAAATACGCTTCACAATATATATGTATATGATGACGTCACAACTGAGCTAAAAGCAATGAAATTTTCAAAATGTCACAAAAGTTTCAGGATAATTCCTTTCAGTCTATTTTTTTATAGAAACACCGAGTGGCAATCAAAATGCTTGTTCTAACCAAACATTGTTTACACTCAGCTTCTTCTATATGTTTGAGAAGTTATATATGTGAGGAACGGATAGCTATTTAAATTAGCTTCAAAATCAGAAATGTGTGTAAGGCTGTCCCGTATCACTTACAACGTACCTGTCGAGGATAAAAACGCCGGAAAAGATTGGCAGAACACCTTTCAGATAGTTTGGGGGGCATTGCTTTAGGGTGGTCGGCCCTTTATTTATGTTGTCAAATATTCAGTTAGTAATTAAATACATTTTATAATGATCAACAAATTTTACTTTATAAAGTTCACATAACCGCTTGAGACCGACGCGGAAGGTCGATACTCGAAACTACACGAGCTGTGGAGTCTGCGTAAAAGTGTTTTTCTGTTTGCTGATTGGCAGTGTGAAACATCAGGTTGCAAGGTACGCCAAAAAAGACTCTGTGCTCACATGATAGATTGGAAGTCAAATACACGAAATGTTCAAAAAGAGAGATAATTAATGTTATTTTTCTAAATAGTCCCTTACAGAACGCCTTACTGCAAAAAGAGATGCGTAAAGATGCACGCAATGAAATTCACGATTTTACATAAATAGCGCGAAGGACAGAACAAGATTCTTAAAATCTTAGTATAAATCACATTTCATCAGCTTTCATGAGCTCGAAACTTCGCTAAATACTGCCTCGGGAGGCTAATGTTATATTCGGTTTTACCTGCACTTGTTTTGGGCCCTCACATTACAACACTATGCTTAAATAGTCATGAACTCTAACATTTCTCTAAACTGCCATATATCATCGCGAGACTGCTATAAATACTGCACAACTTTACAATTAGGACATCTATTGCTAGTGTTGCGAACATCACATTTCACTAGAAAGCTGAACTGTCTAACATGGTATGCTAGTGACGTCATCACACTATAGGCTGGTGGTCATTGTGATTTCTTCTTGCTGAGAAAATCGAGTTCGATGGTGCAAAATGCCCGCTGCAGGAGGTTCAAGCTCAGTGTAAGCCAAGTATTTGAAAGGCACGTATTATTTTTCTTAGTGCATCGTCGTGAGGAACGCCGCGAGCGTCTGGCACGACAAAAATGTGCTTCTTGGCAAGAGCGTTTTTGCAAACAAAGTAGTTTCCGTGGTCACGCTTTTTGGTCTGCGCCAAAGATGCGGGGAAGAGGAACCTTTACAACACAGTATGTTTTTAAAACTAACCCCCCCCCCCCACACACACACACATGCACACACACACACGCACACTTCTTTTTACAGGGGAGCTGTTAAGGGTTAGTTTCCCCAGTATCGTGTCCTTCAGCAAACAAATGATGACACTAAACTCTGGACAGCTACCGCCATCTATAAATGACGACGGCAACCAGACAACCGGCTTGCCGGTTGTCTGGTTGTCGCCGTCGCGCACAGATGGCGGCAACCTCTCCAGCCTTTACACTCTTGCTTCCCGACTTGCGGCCGGCCATTACTTCATTCCCAACATAGTGCAGCTTCGCTGGTCTTCCTTCTTCACCAGAGTGGAAAGGCTGAAAGTATTCCTGAGGAGTTGCCTCCTCCGTTTGTGTCTGCTAATTCGACAATTCTATTTGTCACTTGTTAACAGCAACTAGAGATGGGTCGCTCAGGAGCGAGCCGGATCTTCTGAGCCACTCTTTTAAAGAGCGAGTGAGCCGTGGCTCAGTAAAAGTGAGCGGCGGTTTTTTTGGGAGCCGGTTCTTTCTCGTTCAGTCAGCCGTGTTGTGTGTGTAAGCGTTGTAACCGTGCCGAGTCCCGAGTCAGAGCCGGGTCAGGGCTGGGCATTGGTCGGGTCTTTCGCCGTGTGCGATTTGCACGCCATCTATTAGTAGTGCGGGAAAGCAACTTCATTCCGTTCCTGCTGCCGCGACGACGAAAACATTTTGTTGACAAAAGTTGCACCTTCCTGCTAGGGCCGTAACTGAATGGGGTTTTGGCGCTAGCGTCGACAGAGCCTCTGCAAAGCCTACGACTATTAAGTTTTTGTTTTTTTTTCTCGAATAATACATCGCATTCTGTGTTTTAGAGTATCATAAGCATTCTATCCCCAATATCACAAAATAAAGGGTCATTACAATTCAAAAATCGTGCCTTTAAAATAAGAAATTCATAAATTCATCC
>JAZHYW010005367.1:0-44140 GCA_037355805.1 Ixodes ricinus
TTTGCCATTCCCAATCTTTAGAACATCAACGCCTCTGCGCATGCACTTAAATGCGATATTTCAACTGAACAACAGCAAAAATCGCATTGTTCCATTGGAATATTAAAGATGACAGTCATAAAATATCAATTAGCAGTAATTGAACTTTTGCACATGTACAGTTTTATTGCACGGCTCTAGAACCTTTTTTTT
Organism: Ixodes ricinus; assembly: GCA_037355805.1. Taxonomy (NCBI): domain Eukaryota; kingdom Metazoa; phylum Arthropoda; class Arachnida; order Ixodida; family Ixodidae; genus Ixodes; species Ixodes ricinus. The sequence continues at coordinate 193 of JAZHYW010005367.1, forward strand.
CATATAATCCTATGGGCCACATTAAAACAAACTTGAAATTGCTGCTTCTTGTCAAAGCATCGCAATCGTTGCAAGGACTATCACGTGCCTGAGTGTTATAGAATCGAAATCAAATATATTTGTTTATTTTCTTGAAAACCTTTTACTTTACGGACCGTCCCAGAAAGTTGGACATTTTGTTCTCTGAACTTGCACGAGATGTACTGTATTTCTCTTTATCTCCTCCTTGCCAGGACCAGTAATATGGTCTGCACTATGCAATACATTAATTAATAAATAAAGGTACAGAACAGGGAAAATTTACGATTGTGCATGTACTACATAAATTCTTAATAAGTGAAGGCTTCCTTTCTCGATACCTGCATAAAATGACGTCTTACGTTCCTGCTTCCAATATTCTAGTTGAGTGCAAACGTCTTACCTTAGCGCCGAGCTCCAGCTCACGCGAGTAGAATCCTATTTCACGCCTGGCAACCTTATCCAGGGACGATGTGCTACATAAGCGCTAGTAATAATATAGAGCTACGCAGGAGTGTATTCGTCCAGCTTTATTTGGATTACTTAAAAATATAAAAAAGATTACGTAGCTTCTGGCAAACGGCTTTGACTCCAAGTCTAAACTCCGCCTTTCCTTCGTCGACGCGTTCATCTCAAATTCCAATACCCCATCACAAGTGTTCTGTGAAGCGTCGCGAGAAGCACGGACGAGCGCGGGTGGCTTTAGAAACCGCTTCTCTTGCAAGATTACTCCTTCAAGTAAAGCTGGCAGCAAAGCTGAACTCCCTTGCATGCACCTTTCATAGTTCTGGCGCAAATCTAGTTAGATAGAGAATGGAAGATGGGACCTAGCTTCAAAATCACATTCAGAATAAGAACTGCTTGCCCTCCTGTTTGTTTAAGTTCCTTAAAAGAAAAAACGCAATGGCAAATTTTTTTTTATTCTTTTAATTCTTCTTGGGCATATTTTATCTCACCTCTTTCTTTATTACAGGAACAAAATTGGAAGTCGTAACAAAATGAACGTACCTTTGTAACGTCTACGAGGCTCTACATTTCCATTTCTTGAGAAGTCGCCTCGTCAGAAAACGTACCGGTTTCAAGTTGCGAACCACATATTATATTTCCTGCCTCAGATTCTCGAATATCCGTTTTCAATATACTTTCATGTTCCATGACGAAACTTCCATTAGCTCTAGGGTTTTTAGAACCTGCACGAAGGTTCTGGATTTAAGCACATTGTTACATGTAGGGGTGCTGTGATTTGGCAAAAGCGATATTTTTTTTATATAGTGGAGGAAACATTGCGACCAAATCAAAAGAAACAAATAGGCCTTTAACTTTCCAAACTCAGTGCTTCTCCGAGGGTACCCATTTGAAATTTGAATAACAATAAAGTTGATACATTTAGGGTGAGGAATTGGATGAGGGCTTCGGTAGGAAAACTGCTTGTGCGAGAAGAAAAATAGCAAGTTTTCTACGCTGCTTGCTTTTTTTTTATGCTCGTATGTAACTCAGGCTCGTTCTCACAAACCCTGTCGGGAGTATATGGCCTATCCAATTTTCCTAGTTTGCCTAAAAAGGGTTTTAGAGCACAGCTCTTAGGCGCCCGTTTTCGGCGTGAGCGGTCGTCGGCGTCGGCGTCGGCGTCGGCGTTGGTCGTGCCGTTCGGTATAACCGCAACACGTCGGCGTAACACGTTGGTGTCGCCGTCGCCGTAACCGCAACGTGTCGGCGGAACGCGTGGGAACGCGTCAGCGTAACGCTTCGGCGTAACGCGTCAGCGTCGCCGTCACTGTCGGCGTAACCACACGGTGCATTATGGGAAAACGTCCCATAATGCACCGCGCTGTACGCGCACATTGAATTATGGGACGTTTCCCATAATGCACCGCGCGAGAGGGATGAGGAAGGAGGAAAGGGAGACGGAGGGAGGAGGAGGAGGAGAAGGAGTAGAAGGGGAGGCGAGGAGCACGGGAGGAGTAGATGAGGAGGGAGCCCAGGCAGCACAAGGGGTTGGGCCAATATTGGAAGAGCCATGACAAAAAAGGTCGAGACGATGGTCCACTTTAGCCAATCTGCTCCCAATATTGTCTATGCCATTATATAGAATCTTCAGTGATGGCCCAGCTTCTCCAATGACCAACCAATATTGGAAGCACATTGGCATAAAATGGTCAATCTTGGCCGTGTCAGTTCCATTCGCTTGCGAATATTGGATGAACACTGGCCAAACATGGGCAATGTTGGCCTGACAGTTCCATTGGCTTGCGAATATTGGATGAACACTGGCATAAAATGGGCAATGTTGGCCTGTCAGTTCCATTGGCTAGCGAATATTGGATGAACACTGGTATAAAATGGGCAATCTTGGCCTGTCAGTTCCACTGGCTTGCGAATATTGGATGAATACTGGCATAAACCGGACAATGTTGGCCTTTGAGTACCCTTGGCTTGCTAACATTGGATGAACACTGGAATAAAATGGTCAACGTTGGCCTGTCCGTGCCGTTGGCATTCCAATATTTGATGGGGACTGGCATAAAATGGAGACTGTTGGCTTGTCTGTAGCATTGGCTTGCCAACGTTGGATAAACACGAGCTTATAATGATTACTCTTGTCCTGTTAGTACCATTGGCTCATCGTCATTTCAAGAACAGAGTGGCATATAATGGTCAGTGTGTGTTAGTCTGACAATACCATTGGCTTAATAGTGGAAGCATGTTGGAATATGCTGGTTTAGACGTGTTCGTTTTGTCTAAACAAGTTGAAATTGCTCGAGCGCTTTTCAATTTTATTTAATTTTGTCAAAGCGCGATTCAGGTGCTTTTCTGCAAAGTAAACAAGAATAACAAGGTACAGAACTTAATGGCGATATTTTGCTCCTTCACTGTGCACATTAAGAAGTCGCCAGCGAAATGGGCTCATCAAGACCGCCAACTGGAAAAAAAAGAAAAACGATGTCCGCGTTATAGAGTCAACATAATAGATTATTATGTTGACTCTATGATCTCGACAGAAAAGCTTCGTACCCTAACTACGGGCTTGTGGACTGCACTTCGTGTCAGGTGAAGATACTTCTTTGCGATTGACTCGAACAAGACACTATTCTGAAATGTGGTTATACAATGACGGCTCTATGACTTTACGGCACTACTGGTGCCACAATAAGAGCCCTAATGCCTCCAACATGGCGCCAATGCACTGATAGCAGACGACAATGTTGGTCTTGATTTCGATTCTAGCCGGAAGTGACGTCAGGCGCAAAAACCTAAACTTAAAAGCGCAAAACAAAAACGAGAACAAAAGTAGGATTGCAAACTCGGCGCGCTACTGGCAACTGAATTTTATTTAGAAAACATGAACAAATATAATACGTTACTATACCTCGGCCAAATAAATCAAAATTCCGCATTTTATGAAACGAGTGACGACGCACTCATGCAACCGTCATCCTCCTTTACACTGATTTTGAACGCCAAGAAAATTTTCCTGACTGTTTTCGCTTCCCAGTTGCCCGGAATTTGTGTATTATACAGCAAAGGATCACACGAACATTTATCACAGTGGACTTCCAAGTTCCCCGATGAATATACACCGCTTTGCAGAAAGTTGGTGTGCTATGTACGATCGGGTCGTGCACGAAAGCACCCGATGTCAGAAGCCCCGTGTCAAATGCTCCACGACTGACACCCCACCCTGTTGTCACGCCTTCAAAAGGCCAGTTTTATCAGAAGCCCATGACGCGAATCCCTAGATCAGGTGGCCGGGTCCTCACCGTGACGGTTGAGCATCCAACTTTTAATTAAGAGACAGCAAGTGTGCACGCGAGCGTGTGTAACGTAATCATGTCGTCATTTGTAGACCCTCAACATATTAGGATGACATGGAACAATTCTGGTTGAAGCGCGTAAAGGGATTCTGCACGTCGGGATATCATGCTACACACGTACGATTGCCCACATGTCGTTGGTATTTTAGACTACCGGTGTGGCGCATTCCACATGCTTGTGCGCATGTTTTTTGTGCGCATGCTCTCCAGTTTTGTTTATTTTGAAGCATAAGCTAGTTAGTTTCAATGGTGCCCTGAGGGAACGCCAAAGTGGCGGACGATTTTCTGGAAATTTATATCGCCCCTTTTTTCCGCATTTGATTTATCATTGTCTCTTTTTAATTTTGACATCAGGCTCCAAGCTGATTTCGGAGCTTCGTGTCTGTCAGTCCCTTTTCGTCCTCTTGCTGTAGAGTTATCATGTCTAAGCAATCTCTACTACATTGGGTTTTGGAAACCCGGATAGCAGATACCAGCAGAGACAGACGAAAGAATTCGAGAGAGAGAAGTGTGCAGGGGTAGGGTCACGCCGACGGCCTCGGAACGGCTTCGGAAAGGGCGAGAGAGGGTATTGAGAGAACAGTTCCCCTCCCTTTTTCCCCACGCCGTCACTAATCTCTCCAAATCTCTCCTTTGTTTAGTGAAGAGGACTCGGCGTCCTTGAGGGAGGAGGACACTGCGCATTCCTAAGCTGACAGTGCGGGGGAGCTACGCGCCGGCCGGACCAGTCATCACCTGCACCGCTCTCTGTGCGTGGTTACGGGAGAGAGCGTGATCACGTGATTAAAGATAGACCTGCGATCGGTTCACCGAGCTTCTTAGCTTCCTCTACACTCTCAGCTTAGGGGTGATGGAGCCCAGCCCGCGAAACACACGCACGCACACAGAAAGTGGGATCGCATGCACCAAGGCCACACGATAAGGTAGTAGCTGGAGGACGGTGAGGGGACGGTCTCCTCAATTTCCAACACGCGCATCCGCGAACTGGAAGGGGGCAGGTGCGCTTCGTAATTTATGCATGTTTCATTTTTTTGTGGCAGAAATATTTTTTTAAGGAACAAGAATGGCAAGATAATCATGCGCATATCAGGACACCGTGGTGTCAGTTTCTAAGTTGTCTGAGTGTATTTGATTGCTTAGCAGACTGTTTTTATCGGGCGAAGCGGCTCGGCATCTCCACCGGCAAGAACGGTGGTTCTAGAGTTCCGATCACCAGCAGCGCATTTCGTCTTAGTGCCAAGTGCGATCTTCAACATGCGGATTGCCAAGACCATGGATATTCTGTCGGCAGCGCCTACACCGGTGATCTTCCTTTGTTGTGGGCATACATGTGACCACTAGCTTCGACGGACCGAAGACACAACGGACCGCCTTCTCTTCCATGTGAGTGACAAGGAGAGTTCCTCCTGACCATTGGGGATAGGTATTCTTGCTACGAAATGTACGTTTTGTCACTATCCGATGAGTTTGAACCGTATCGAACTCTGTGCCAGGAATCTCCGACGAGTTCAACGTGTAATCCACAGCGATCGGCCCGGAATGCCCTGTACAGCGCTATTTGTAAGTGCTTTTTACTCTAATAGACCGTGAGAGACGTTCTGATTGGTTATTTCTATGTTCGAATTAATTTTTATTTCATTTTTCTTGTTAAAATATGGCTGTCTTCTTGGCGGTAGATGTGTGCTGTAGTAAAAAAGTCTTCCCGGTACGTCCAAAGCCGAATACCACAGAGCGTTAAGTAGTCCTTATTTGCCAAGGTTCGGCTTGTTGGGTGCGAGTGGAGTGTCAGTTATGTCACCGCGCTCTGCGAGTGTAATTGCCAGTAATTGTCTTTACACGACAAGCTATTTTATGTGCGTGATTTATTTTAAATTCTTGATTGATTGAAGCATCAATTTCTGTTCAACTGTCATGTTCTTACGTATAACGGGGTATTTATTGAACTGTTAATTTAGTAGTGCGTTTGGCACTGGTGAGCTGAAGAGGGAGGCCAGCGGTTAGATTTATAAATTGTAAATATTATGGAGGCAATATGGGTACATTTATAACTACATATTTCCGTGCTGCAAATACCGTAAATCTTAAAAACGTTTTTCTTTCACATCAACGTAGAAATATCGGTGTGAACTTAAATGGCGAGATTGTAATTTTTAGGACTTCTTAAAGCCAGATGAAGGGTTGAGGGACGCTATGATGTTGCAAGAGTAGAGCTAAGCAATTTATGAAATAACCTTCGTACTATTTGATTAATTTTTTAAATCACTATAAATATTTTAATCTAGATCGATCGAGCTCTGAGTAAGGACAAGTCGGACGAACAAAACAATAGTAAACGCCTGGGCCGTCTTGCTAGAAACAGCGTCTCAGCTGAGACGGGGGAAAGAAAGCACTTTTAAAGCCAGCGTACGAGCTGAACGGGACTCAAACCTCGACTCAAGACGCTCGCGCGCCCCAGCCTTTACAGTGCTTTCTTTCACCCAGTCTCAGCTGAGATACTGATTCCAGCAAGCCGGTCCCGATGTCTTACCTGCGCATCTATTTATTTTAGAAGGCAGTACTAAGTTTTTTACATACAAAATAACAAAAAATAATTCACTGGAAAAGAAAGTTTATAATATGGAAAAGAAAACATAAAAAAGTCGGTAGGCCTTTCCGAGATTTTATACTTGGAAGAGCAACTGAGCCGATTAATCGAATAGTTAATTAAAGGGCGGCGATTAATATTGAAGCTATGTTTTGTTTTGATATTCATTATTGACAAGCGTAAGAGAGGACTGAGAGCCTTTGAAAACCCTTCACCTGAATCCAAACCCCCGCTTCTGTCTCTTTCAGAATCCTGTGGCCAGGCCCCTGCGTGGAATTCCATCAAGTTCCTGCCCGGTTCACAGCTTGCAGTGATGGACCCTGGCACTCATTGTTGTTTAAATTTTCCTTCTATCGAAACTTTAATAAAATGTATTGACGGTACACTTTGCATTTCAGACTTTTATATTTACCTGCATGTAATATTGACTTAATATTTTCCACAGTGAATGTGGCTTGTCTACAGCAGCTTTCTTTTTTAGATGTATATATAGTGTTCTACTGAACACTATAAATACATCTGAAAAGAAAGCTGCATGCCCGCTAAAATGGCTGCCGAAAATAGTGCAGCTCGAGCTTAAAATCGGATGCCGAAATCGAAATATCCAGAGCATAAGGTTGGGAGCAAATATTGGATAAGCCAATGCTTAAACTTGGATGCCAATATTAGTTGTAAGACCCACAACCAGTAGTGGTCCAATGATGGCTTAGGTGTTGGTTAAATTGTGGCCCAACGTTGGCTTAAATGTTGGTTAAGAGGCGGTCCTACGATGGCATGAATGACGGTCCAATATTGGTTCAAATATTGGTCGAATCTTGGTCCAACATTGGCATTAGTGAATGGTCCATCATTGGATCGGGTAGCGCTTTCGACAAAAACCAACGTTAGGCCAATATTGGAGCCAAGTTTTGCCAGTGACGGGCCCATGTTGGTCCAACAATGGTGTGCTGCTTAGGAGGAGGAGAGGGTATGGATGAGTAGAAAGGGCATACCGTCCCCTCCGTACCCTCCCTACTCCTCCTCCTTTTGAAGACCTGCGCTCTAATTCGGCATTACAGGGAGTTCTTAACGTCTTTCATTTTTTGTTAGTTCATGCAACCATGGTCACTTCACTCTGCGGAAACAGTTAGCCCTGTCTAAATTATTTGATATTCAGTGTCCTAAGAAGGGACTTACACGTGATTGCTTAAATGGCGGCAGCAGCAGCGTCACCATCATTTTGCATCAATTTACTTCGCAAAATTTCGAAAACTTATTGTGTTCTTTCAGATTAAGTAGTGCAAAGTGGCAGTTTCCAGCACCATTATAACAATTTGATGAACACACGGAACTGCGGAATGTTTCTTTTCATATAAACGCAGCTTTGAACAATGCAATGGTAACGAATAATATATTTGGGATCAGGGGTCTCAAAATGTTTTGAGTCGGGGCCGGAGTTGCGATTTGTAGCAATCTCGAGGGCCGATAAATAAATTATTAAAACAAACAACTAATAAATAAACCTATTCAAGTTACACATTAAACAAATTTTAAGTGGTGTAACATACATTTTATTCTGAAATTCACTATGTAGTTAATTTTGATATTATACAAAAATTGTGCGCCAGAAAACTTACCGGGTAGAAATCAAAGTGAATATCAACTTTAGCTTATTCACACAGGGCAGAAGTCAAATGAGAATGGTAGAACTGGTGACTAGAGATTGCATAGATCTGAAACAGGGCACTAAAAGCATATTGTAACGAAGAAGACACTTTGACCCTTCAGTTCCTACTGAGATCCGTACAGACTCAAGCGGGTAAGGACTAGGCGCAGTCCGAAAACAACGGAAACAATCCGAACCCCAGAGAGTTGTGTCGTGCGCCTGTCACACCTTGTCAAAATGTGAATATAATTACTTTACAACCGAAGAAGAATGCTTGGCTATTATGTGTGGTATTTAGGAGGTCCTATTCTACCTGTTCGGACGCCTATTTAGCGTCGTCTCGTCACAGAGCACCACGGTCTCTGTTGGCTGATGTCGCTGAGAGATTTCTCTGAACGTTTGGGACGTTGGGCTCTTCGTCTCCAAGAGTACAACTTCTCCATCACTTATAAATTTGGATGCAAGCATCAGGATGTTGACGGCCTTCAACGTTTCCTCTCGCCAACCATTCCTCCTGAAGTTGACGACAACCCAATTACACACGCTGCTATCTCCCTGGATTTTGTGGTAAGAAACCAGCTCCAAGCTTCCTCACCCAAGTCCTGGTGCGACATATTACAGGCCGTGGTATATTCAACAGCCGCAAGTTCTGCAAATGAGAACGAAATTTTTACGGTCAACAATGGTTGTTCCATGACAGCTTCGCTCGGAACTGCTATGGTGCCTGCATGACGACCCAGCGTCGGGACATCTCGGTGTCTCAAAGACTTATTATAGCCTACGTGGCCGGTATTACTGGCCCAGCATGTGTCCCTTTGTACAAAAATATGTCAGCTTCTGCTGACGTTTCCTACAACGTAAAAAAAAAACAGTTTATGCCGGCCTTGCTCCAACCAATACACAGGGCTGGGCTAAGATACTCCAAAACGTATTCTGTAATAAAAATACTGTGATGCGTGTGTTTTAAAACCCAAAATACAGACATTGAGATACATTTGTCTTTTATGCTACGGGACATACCTGAGATACTTCTGCAATACCAGCGAAATAGTATTGCGAAATACAGATACAAATACTTATAGAAATACATTTGTTCCGGAACGGTGCTAGGTGGGGAGGGTGCGTGGCGAATATGACTGGTAATTTATGTTTGTGCTTCTTTTTTGTGCCATTTTATACTGTTTCCCTTGCCTTCGAGTCTTTATTTATCATTCATGCCGGTAAAGAAAACATGTCACCCCCGTTGAACGACATCGTTACAGGACGGTAAAGACTGAGTGCCATGCGTGACAAAAGGCGTCTGCCCGAAATTAACCCTGTTTTGTCGTGAGGGCGCCTCTCAAACAGTCGTATTATAAGCGTTTGTGTTACCCATAGTGTGGGGCGATTCGACAACGAGGCCAGACGTTTTCTTCAGTCAACTCCTTTACAGCGTACTCTGCTAAATTGGAAAGAGTGAAGGTCTTTGCAAGTGGAGCTGATTGTGTTATTCTTGCCCGTGAGTTTTATTAAACCACTTTTTTAAATGCCTGTGCCGGAGATGGCTCATGTAATAGTGCGGATTCATCTTATAAAGTACGAAGAAACTTGCACCAAAAAGATGTTTTTATCTTCTAAATTTATCTTAAAAAGGACAACAAATGTAACGACATACATACGTCTGGCAAAGCATCGTGATACAAGCGATAACCTTAAATGTTTTTCACTACTCAGATACAAATACATTTTCCAATGGTATCTCGATAAATAAATGGAGATACTCGAAAGTATTCCTAAGGTACTATCGCATTACATTTGTGTCGCATTACTGCCTAGGTCCCTGCCATACCTTGTTCCGACAAGAGATTTGACCGAGGCGGAATTGACCTGTATGGCCCTGTACCGAAATCATCTTAGGGAAACGGTTGGGTGATTATTGCATTTGACTATCAGAAGCAATACGTGGAGACTGCTGCCCGGCACACCCCATATTCGCATAAAGGTGCATGCTTTCTCTTAAACAGTATTGTACAGCGTCACGGCTAGCCTCCAAAACTGCTCAGTGATAGAGGAACAGGTTTTCGACACAACGTCAAAGACTTTCTGAGAATATATTGTAATTCACCTTTGCACGTATTCCTATCATTTTCAAACTCACTGACTTACGGAGCGCCTTAATCGTACCCATTCAGACATGCTCTCGATGTATGTCTCTTACGACCAAGATAACTGCAATCGAATTCTCTTGTACATTATATTCGCCTCTACCACCGCTGCTCAAGCCTTGACGAAATTCTCACCTTTCAAACTCGTGTATAAGCGCGAAGCACCATGCACTGCTCCATACTTTCTTACTTTCAATCCACGAGATATCAGCGAGCTCATAACCTTTTTTAAGCAATCAGCTGAGCTGAAGCATGCCATCAGTTAGCCCGTTGTCGCACATATGCAAACCACAACGACGAAACTAGTTGTTATGACGCCCGTCACCGCTCTGTCACCTACAACAACGGTGATTTCGTGTGGATCTGGATGCTCATGAAGTCACCTGGACTATCTCAAAGTCTCCTTTGAAGATACCATGGTCCATACAAATTACTGACAGCAACATCTCCGGTAAACTACAGCGTGGAACCGGATCCTTTACCCACCGATCGCTGCCGTCGCCATTAAGAGATCGTTCATATGCCACGAATGAAACCATGTGACGCCTGTCTCACGTCCCGTCTAGAGCTACTGCTGCCAGGACTGCAGCTCCTTAACACGGGACAGTGTAGCGAAGATTACGACAAGCCAGTTCAGTACACGCTACTTCTCTTGTCTCTCTATTTTTCTTCGTTTCCTTATATACATGATAATTTTAAACATAGAGATGCTGGTGATGACAACATGCAATCCATGTACTATGTTATGTGACAGAGTACTACCTACAGCTAGAAATCAGAACGAATGTGATGAGTTTTCTGAGTGTCTCGGCACCGTTACTTTACGCGCGCATATGTTTGTGCATGTAGCAGTGGTGGAAATGGGCAGCAAGCCGAGCGTCCTAGGGAGGACCATGGGCAGCCGCGGGTCAGTCCAATGGCCCCAGGGGGTAGGATCTGGCCCACGGGCAGGAGTTTGAAGACGGTAGAGCACCTTTAGAGCGCGCGACACTAGAGCGCCGACGTTAGCGCGCGCGACACGAGGGCGATGTGACAGTAGCGCGCTTGACACTAGAGCGCACGAGACGAGAGCGCATGACCAGTTGAGCGAGCGACATGAGAGAGCACGACCAGTTGAGCGCGCGCGACACGAGAGCGCACGACCATTTGTGCAAACACCGAAAAACGTGTGATGTACCCGCGGCTCCACAGACAGAACAAAATTGTGCGACTCATCGGATTGAAGCATCGGTAATTTTGATTAATTGAATATGCCTTTAATAAAAACTAAAACTAAAATGAGTACGACTCTTTCTAACCAATTCTTTACTGACATCGGAGAGAAAAGGGGGCAGGGGAGTGGCCTGGTGCATGTACCCGGAAAGGTTGCAGTTGAGTGGAGCAGCGAGTCGATAAGATTTCTTCGCAGTGCTGCGGATATACTATAAATAGTTTACTTTTTGCTATATTTGGTGTATTCTTGACAGGTATTGGCGGTCCGATCTATTTGGTGGCTATCTAGACGTCCCTCGCACAAGTTTAAATGGTATTTTGACGTCCATGTCCATTTGAAGAAAGATCACCGCTAAAAAGTATCAGTAAAAAACTCATCGAAGGAAAGCTCAGCGCTATGTTATCGGATGCAGATCTTTCCAGCCTCTTGACGGATACAGGAAAACCTCCCCTGCAAATCTGTTATATACAAAATCAAATAACTAATGAAGCCTTCATTAGTTCTTTGATTTAGAAAACATTAGAGAAAAAGTAAAAACAAAATTAGAAAAGAAAACATTGCAGCTGACCTAGGCTACGTCAGCTGCAATGTTTTTTTTGTTTTTTTTCAGCAAAAATGCACACTACAGATATTCTTTTTTTTTCTGTTAGCTTTTCGTGACACTTTTTGGTTTGTAACACGCTAACATTTTGTCGACTCAATTCGCAATGTCACTGCTAAATTCCGCGGCATAAATCCCTGCCAATTTTTCATAAAACACGCGATGCCCGAACAAGTGGTCGGTCCGGTCGGGCCACTCGTGCTGGACTGGGTGTGCGATCTCGTGACGGGCGCTTTGGAGTCTAAGAACACGCGCGCTAACGTCGCCGCGCTCTCGAGTAGCGCGCTCTAACGTCGCGGCGCTCTACTGTCGCGGGCTCTAACGTCGCGGCGCTCTAGTGTCGTGCGCGCTAACGTCGTGGCACTCTACTGTCGTGCGCGCTAACGTCGTGGCGCTCTACTGTCGGCGCTCTAATGTCGGCGCTCAAGTGTCGTGCGCTCTAGTGTTGTACGGCCTTTGGAGACAGCTGTCGTTGATAATAGCTTATGCAACTTCCAATTCGTTCTTCACCGCGATGCGTCGCTACACGCATACTATTAGTTACGCAATCCCACACGATAGCAGAAGAATAACTATCCATGTCTTCTCAATTTAGATCATGCTGCCTGGAAATAAATGTTTCGGAACGTCTTGCCAGTAATAGTGATGGTAACAGGGAAGGGATTCGATGGAGTGATGAACTACATTCAATATGTCCTTTGATCGGATCAACAGTACCCGTTAACGTGCTTAAGATTTGCATGCCGTGTTCACACTTTTTGTGAGATTTATTTTTCAGGATACTCTGAAATCACACTGTATTGTCCATATTTTCCAACATATCAAGGCCGCTTTCACTACACTGCTATATTTCTTTTTCGGTTGTAATCTTTGTTGCTTTTTTACTTTCTTTATTCTTTGCAAATCCCCCACAGTAATATGTATCAAATCTGGTGGTCTGAGCCATTTTCATGCCATCAGGGTTATTCATGCTCATTATCAGGATCTCACTACCCGGCTTCCCAAATTCTACGAGGATGCAGTTTTTTTCTTTTCATAAATATGGCTGGATCAAAAGTTGTTGCAGCTATCTTGCGGCATGCACTCGGAGAGTTTTTTCTTTTTTTTTTAATCTTGCGTCAATGTTTGTTGTTGACTTGGAAGATATGCAAACACCTCCACGGAAATAAGGCCGAGCTCAGCTGAAATTCGAATAGAGATCTCGCTTTAAAAGAAGACGCTCTGAGTCATTGTGACTGCTTGACGTGTGATCACGTTTTAGTGAAGAGCTTTATGGTTTCAATTTCTGCTGGAATACCGTTCTAAATTTTGCGGAAACAAATAAATCTAAAATATATAAAAAATGTTTTTGTAGTACTTAGGTATTGGTGCAGAATGCAGAAATATTCACCTTAAGCGAAATTATTATCTCCGATTTCGGGTCTACCTCTTTTTCCGTAAAATATTTAATTCACAGAGTTTAATATTCAGCCACAAGTATTTTTATTTTAAAATATTCATGGAGCGCACGCGTAGAGACAATGTGCTTCGTATGTTTATCTCGTGCACGGGGAGGGGGGGGGGGTAGAAGCAGCCAGATATACAACTTTGTTTATCTATAAGCTTCTTTCCACTGCTACATTGAAAGGATTATAAAAACCTTCCTTTTAAAATACTTATATGAATGCCTTAGAAATGTTTAGAGTGCTAATCATATATGCAACCGCGCAAGGACAGCTCTCAGCGCCTATATGTTACGAATACAACAGTAGTACAAATACAAGCGGCTCGCCCTGCGATCAACCTAAACGACGAAAAAGTATTCCAATACGACTCTTAGGGACATCGGAACTCAAGGAGGAGTACATCAATCAATGGGACACATAAAGAACTCGCAGTGAACCAGCGATGCAAAATCAGTCAGTGGCATAGGGAAAAAACAGAAGCACGGGCGCGCATTTCCGCGAGTAAACAAACGATCAAGGTGCGCAAGGAAGGTACGAACTTGCACGCCGTAAAGGAGACCTTCACTCCCGAACCTTCTCTTATAGCAATATCATTGACGACTTTGCTTTGTCATCACTATGCAAGTGTTTTAGATGATACAAGAAAAAAAAAAAGAGAAGAAAAACAACTTAACAATGGATTTAAAAGAATTGTTGATTCACGAAGTTTGAACTCAAAGCGAGATGTGGTTGCTATCCGCAATTCCAAACACCAGTAAAACATTCTTGATATTCTCTCAGCCGGTGGATAATGTGTACACACCTATTCCGGAACCCCTTCGACAAATTAATGTTATTTACGGACAAACGTGCGACATATCCTGTTGCCAGCCAGGTTCAAAATACTTCGGAGAGGATACAGTCCGGATTAGTGAAACAGCTGACCGGCGATCGTATTCGTAAAGCGGAGACTAAGCGGTGTCTAAGTGGGGGCTATTTAAGAAAACCGATCAAACAATCCTCTTAAATATCAACCAGCTAGTCAAGTGACGGGAATAAAATCAATGAGGACGACATTTCCATTTCCTATTAGGAACATTATTGCGCATGCGATGAACCAGATGTAGGCTACATATGTATAATTCCGTAACATACTCAGGGTGCGTTATGCTTGAAAGCACTTTTATCTTTATTTTTGCGTTAGAATTTAACTGTAATCTCTAGGATCCACAATTAACTATCAAACTTTACGCCGCGGCTGAATATAAAGGACCTGGGTGAATTATCATTGGAAAAGTAAATTGAGCTTTGTAACAAATACAGAAGATAGTGCACGCGTAAAACTCATTTAAGTTTTATTCATATTTACATAGAATATGTTTTGTCGACAGCCCAAAATTCAGTATAAAAATATGTTTGTATTTTTTAGGAGCAGTTACTAAATAATTGTGAATATATTATAATGTGTTTCAACACCGGGGATTTAAACGAGCTTTTGAAAAGAGTTAACGTCTGCCGAAAAATTATCTTGATTTTAGGGATTATCAAATTTGCCCTTCCAATTGCTCGACAATTGTGTTCCATACGTAAAACGTTCTATCGTCACGTGACATGACGTCACGTGACGTAAATTTTCCCGCAAAATGTAGCGGTGGAACTGTATTAGTGTGTAGGCCAGGTGCCGTTAACTTTCCAGCTAAATTTAGAGCAGAATCTTAATCGCCATATAGGTTCTGTGACATCAAATCACGCGACACCAAATTCCCCACTGAATTTAGCGGGGAAATTGAATTAGTGTGTAGTTCACAGGATGTGACTTCTCCTTTTAAATTGAGCGGGAAATTGGCGTCAAGTGCCCTATACACTGATTTCACTTCCACCATAAATTTAGTGGAGTAAACTGAATTTGTGTGAAGGTCTGTGACGTCTCATAATGCAACACAGTAGAGTTGCATTATTAAACATCACTGGACCTACACACCTATTCAACTTCCTCCCTAAATTTAGCGGATAAACCTACTTGGTGTGTAGGACTGTAATGTCCCTCAATGCTGCACTCACGCCTTGCACTATGGGACATCAACAGACCACGGCTTACCGAAATGCTGCTTCACAAAAACTGGAGCGACTAACCAGATAACGTTTAACGTTAAAATAATGTTGGCTGTCCACATTATTGTTTGCCGTTGTAACATACAAAATAAACATATTCCTCTACATGATCAGCTCTCTTCAACCCTTTGCGCTCTCAACTAATTGGACCACCTGGTCGCATGATCTGCCCAGCTATGCTAAATTTAATTGATTGCCAAACTTGTAAGAGAGGCACCCGAATACTCTAAATAGACATCACCGTAGAGGTAACATTCTAATGTCATCGTGGAGCATAAAAAAACCTCATAAGCCAATATGCATGCTACTACCTAATAGCATTGACTACTGAAAGAGCAGCTGACACGGCGTAACTCTCACATACAAACTTCACTACGGCATTTCAGGTGACGTTTCTTTATATGTGATTTTTAAGAAAAAAAATAAACTTATAAGTTTCAGGTACGTTTTGTTTTGTAACTTTTCGTTCTATTTGTTATGTTATTGTCTCGTTCGGTGCTTTTCGACTAATCAAACGGGCACATCCGAGGAGAAACGTTAAATACGAATGCCGCTACACTCCATATTATTTTAAAAGTTTATTTAACATCCGATTGTTTTTTTATCTGCGCTGAAATCAATACAACCCACTCCTTTCCTCAGCAATAAACACCGAAACAGTAACAACATTTCCAGTTACGGAGGGAAAACAACATGGAACGCAGTTCGACCATAAGAGAGGTGTTTATATGGTCTGCTCGCTGTAATGAAAATATCGAAACCTCTCATAATTACGATTCTTTTAAAAATCGCATGGAAAAGAATACACAAGAGTAAACCATCAAAGTGTGGTAGCCTGGGCGAGTTGGTATTGAAACAAAGTACACAGCACAGCTCAGAAAGACACAAGGACTATGACAAGCGACATTCACAAAACACAAGCACTGACACGCAACTGAATTTACACAGAAAAGAAAAAAAACAGAACATGCTGAAAATCGCGCAGTGCTATGGCGTGCAAAAGCACGACAAAATACCATCTAATTAAATTCTCTGTGACACATCAGTCCGATCTGAAAACAGGTTTTTTTTTTGAAGCAGTGTTATTGATCGATTACTAATTTCATCTGTTCCACAAGCCATTATTGCAATCCGCTTTAAAGATTTCGTGAGACGCAATGTCTTGATAATCTCCAATTCTTCTTGTGCCTTTAAGGATTGGCGAACACGAGCAGGTAGTGGCATATACGGGAATATGACCGCCTACCGTAGATTTCAACGAACGATCATGGTCAAGAAGGTGGTCATTCAGGTACCGAATCCGCTTTGGTCCAGATAGCTCCTTCCACACGTTAGTTGGATTTTTTACGCAACGCTAGTTAAACACCACATATAGGGGTTGCTCTGTTGTTTCTGGCACTTGCCTTTCTTATGGCTTTCCCGCTATCGAGTGAACCTTGCAACGACTTTGCGCCATTTTTTTAACGGAAACACCACAGGCAGATCAAACCTTTTGGATTTTATTTTCAGATTATGCAATGCTTTGTACACATATAAAACCACCACAATTCGCTACTGGTGATCCCTATATTTACTTCGCTGAATGCCTTTGTTATTGCGAACCAAGGCCTTCACCACCTCTTTAAAAAACCCGTGATGGGAATCCTGACAAGTGAAGTCTCTCCACTTGGGTGTTAGGTCTAAACCGGACAGTATGAAAGCAGGAGCATCGTATGCGCAGACCGAACTATTGTAACCTCTATTTCGTGTTTAATAACTTTCTATGCGCCAACGTATAATGAAGGATGCCCTTTTGACCTTGGTGAAAAACTCCAGCAGATATCGTTTTTGGAAGAGATAACGAAAAGTCTTGAGTTCTAACCGCCCGTCTAAAGGCTTTTCAACTGTGAACTTAAGACCAAAGCCACACTCGAAAAATACACTCATAACGTTATCAACAATATCACGCTCAGCAGATTTGGGATACACAAGCAAATAAATCGTCAACATAGCGAAACATCTTTGATGCTTGTGATATCTGCTGGTGATACTGTGAATTGCTCTATTAACATTTCTATAAAAATATTATAGTATTTTTTTCAGCAAGCTAGCAAGCATCTTCGTAAAATGACATCTTACCGTTCCGGCTTCAAGTATTTCAGTGGAGTTAAACTTCTTACCTCAGCACCGAGCTCCAGCTCACGCGAGTAGAATCCTATTCACACCTGGCGGCATTATCCCGGGATGCTAGGCTACATAAGTGCTTACTTATAATATATATGTACGCAGGAGAGTATTCGCCAACTTTATTTGGATTACTTAAAAAAATAAAAAAGATGACGCAGCTTGGAGCAAACTGCTTTGACTTCATGTCCTGAACTCCGACTTTCCTTGGTCGACGCGTTCATCTCAAATTCCAATACTTCATCACAAGTGTTTTGTAGAAGCGTCGTGAGAAACAAAGACTCCCACCGGATGTGCTTTAGAAACCGCTTCCTAACAAGATGACCTGTTCAAGTAAACCTGGCAGTAAAGCTAAACAATTTTGCATGCTCCTTTTCATAGTTCTGCGCAAATCTTGTTAGATAGAAAATTGAAGGTGGGACCAAGTTTTAAATTTACATTCAGAATAAGAACTGCTGGCCCTTCTGTTTGTTCAACTTCTTTAAAGGAAAAAACGCATTGGCGAATTTTCGTTTTTCATTTCTTTAGCTCTTCTGGGGCTTATATTACCTCACATCATTTTCTCATTACATGGATCAAATTGGAAATCGTAACGAAATGAACCTACCTGTAAAACGTCGACGGGGCTCCACATTTCCGCTTTTAGAAAAGTCGCCTCATGAGAAAACGTACCGTCTTTATCAGCGAACCAGATAAAATACCTCCGGCCGCCGATTGTCGAATGTCCGTCTTCAATATACTTTCGTGTTTTATAAAGAAATTTCCTTTAGTTCATTGGACCCTAGGGACTCCACGATTGGTTCTGGAATTAAGCATAGTATTACAAATCCCTAGCAGCACACTTCGGCTCATACTTGGGCCTGTTTGGCATGCGCTTGTGCCAGAGCTTGAGCCAAGTTGGTTCGTGCTCGCGCCAGTCTGGCCCAAGCCTGTGAATAGGAAGTGTGCTACTTGGGATAGGGGGTTCTGATTTGGCAAAAGCAAAATTATTGTTTATTTTTCTTTTTTTTTTATTGGAGGAACCACCACAAACAAATCGAAAGAAACCAATTAACAATAGACTTTCAGAACTCAGTGCTTCTCCGAGAGGTAACCATTTGAAATTTTAGTCAACAATAAAGGTATACATATAGCGTGAGGAACTCGAGCTGTCTCCGGTAGAAAAAGCTAGTTGTACGAGAAGAAAAAGAACGCATCTTAAAACCTGAGACTGTGGTTGGAAAAGTTGAAGGTATTTAGGAGAGGCAACAAGAAAAAGAAGAGGCAAGGTCTCAAACTCAGCTAAAATCTTTATTGCGTTCGCGTCTTATATACTCCGCTTCCAATGACGTCACCAGCGTTGACTCCCAACCGTCACAGTTCAAACCACAGACCCGAAACCGAGGACAAAGCAACAAGCGGACAACATACAATGGCTTATACTGACCTTGAATGTTCGCTAACATCAATGTACCAGTTGCAAAAAGGACCGAAGGTTGCGGCACCCTCCACAAAACTTGATAGAACTACATCACAAAAAGCAAACTACCGTTCAGAACCTCTTTATACAAACAAAAGACAAAGAAAACCAGGAAGTCCAAAACGATAACGACGCTCGAAAGGATCGTTCAAACCAGGATACTAAGGTTCATTGCTTTGTTCAGCATAGAAGGCCGCTTTTACAATCGCAAAAAACGCTTCGCTTCGTTCCCAACCTGCAAAGACGCCTGGCTGATGCGGATTACCCGACGTCTTAATACAACAGTTTCCAGAACAACAACGTTTCGATCATCTTTCTCTTTATATTACCTCCGTTTTGACCAAACAGCCTTACAACCGCGACATTCCTGTAAGTGCTCTAAGCTAACTCGGAGTTGAAGCATTGTTCCGGCATTCGCTTTTATGTTCAGTTGAGCTATCATTTAAACACCTCGAAGTTTGTCCCACATACTTAAAGCCTTTAAGGCTTTAAGTATGTGGACAAACATAAGGTTTTAAATGATAGATCTACTGAACATAATATCAGGATATGTCCGGAATAATGCTTCAAGCTCCGAGTTAGCAGGCTCTCAGGAATGGCGTGGTTGTGTGTTGGGTCAAGAACAGTTGAAACAAGTGATCAATTCAGGAAACTGTTTGTATTACAAAATCGGTAGAGCACTAGCAGGTGCGAACGAAACTGAAAAGCGGTTGTTGAAAACTGGCCTTCGTGAACAAAGTAATGAACTTAGTATCCGGTTTGGCGATCCTCGAAGACGTCGTTAGAATCGTTTGGACTTCCTGGTTTTCTTTGTCTTTTGTTTGTATAAAGAGGTTCTGAACGGTAGGTTTGCTTTTTGTGATGTAGTTCTTATCAAGTTTTGTGGAGGGTAGCCGTAAACCTTCGGTCACTTTATGCAACTGGTACATTGATGTTAGCGAAGATTAAGGTCAGGTATAAGCCATTGTATAAAGTTGTCCGCTTGTTGCTTTGTCCTCGGTTTCGGGTCTGGTGGTTTGAACTGTACGGTTGGGAGTCGACGTTGGTGACGTCATTGAACGAGTATGTAAGACGCGAACGCAACAAAGATTTTAGCTGAGTTTGAGACCTTGCCTCTTCTTTTTCTTGTTGCCTCTCCCAAATACCTTCAGCTTTTCCAACCACAGTCTCAGGTTTTAAGATGTATACTATTCACCAGCTCGCCTGCACACTGACCGTCTTTAAGAAAAAGGACACGTTTTCTACGCTGCATAATTTTTTTAATGCTCGTATGTAACTTAGGCTCATTCTTACAAACCCTCTCGGAATATTTTGCTATCAATTTGTTCTACTGTGCCTAAAAGTGTTATCCTTAATTCATGCGACCATAGTCACTTCACTCGCGGAAACAGTTAGCCTTGACAAAATTAGGAGATATTTACTGTTCTGAGCTGGGACTTACACTTGACTTCTTGAATGGCAGCAGCATCAGCAGCACCATCACTTTGCATCAATTTACTTCGCAAAATGTCCAAAACTTAGTTTGTCCTCTCAGATTTGGTAGTAAAAATCGGTTGTTTCCAGCACCATTATAACAATTTTATGAATATACGGAACTGCGGAATGTTTATTTGAATATAAACCGAACTTTGAACGCTGCAATGGTAACAAATATATTTGGGATGAGGAGTCTTCAAATTTGTTTTGTCGGTGTCGCACTTGGGATTTGTAGCTGTCTCGGGGCCTGAGAAATAAATGAGTGAAAACAAATATCGAAGTCAATAAACCTATCCAGGTTACAATTTTAAAACAAAAATCTTAAGTGGTGTAATAAATACATATTGTTCTGAAATTCATAATTTAAATAATTTCGACATTATACAACAATTGTGCACCAGAAATCTCACCGGGCATAAATAAAAGTAAAAATCAGGTTTAGCTTTTTTCACACAGGGCAGGAGTCATAATAGAATGGTAGTACTTGTGACGAGATAATGCAATACATCTCACACAGGGCACTATAAGCATATTGTAACAACGAAGACACTTTGACCTTTAAATTCCTACTGAGATCCATACATAAGACAGCGGGTAAGACTGGGCGCTGTATGAAAACAACGGAAACAATCCCAAACCGAGAGTATTGTGGCATGCTCCAGTCGCACCCTGTCAAAGTGTAAACATAATTACTTTACAACAACAAGAAGGCTTGGCATTCATCTGAGGTATTTAGGAGGTTCTACCCTACATGTTCGAGTCTCTTTTTAGCGTCGTCGGAGACCAACTGTTGGCTGACGTCGCTGAAAGATTTCTCTAGGTGTTTGGGATGTTGAGCTCTTCGTCTCCAAGAGTACAACTTCACCGTCACCTATATATCCTGTGGCAATAAACAGGATCTTGACGGCCTTTCAGGTTGCTTCTGGACAACCCTACCTCCAGACAGTGATGACTATTCAATTACACTCGCTGCTCTCTCCCTGGATTATGTGGCACGAAACCTGCTCCAAGCTGCCTCACCCAAGCCCTGTTGCAACATATAACAGGCCTTGTTATATCAAACAACCGAAAATTCTGCAAAAGAGAAATACCTTTTTCCTTCCGAGATGGCTTCTTGTTCTGTCATAACTATTTATCAGACGGCAAACGATGGCGGTTCCGCGACAGCTTGACTCGGAGCTGCTATGATCCCTTCTTGACGACCCAGCGCCGGGGCATGTCCGTGTCTCAAAGACATATAATCGTCAACGTGGCCGATATTACTGGCGCGGCGTGTGTCCTTTTGTACAAAAATATAGCAACTTCTATTTACGTTGCCAACAACAAAAACAAAACACCAGTTTCTGCCGGCCTTGCTGCAACACATACCCAGGGCTGGCAGTGATACTCCAAAGAAGTAGTCGTAAGTACAAGTACTGCGATACATTTGTTTTAATGTCCAAATTATAAATACGGAGATACATTTGTCTTTTATGCAACAGGACATCCCTGAGGTGCTTTTGCCAAACCACCGAAAACAATTCCGAAGTACAGCTACAAGGACCTATAGAAATACATTTGTTCCGGTACAGTGCTAGGTGGGGAGGGTACGTGGCGAATATGAATGGTAATTTATGCTTGTTCTACTTTTTGTGTCATTTAATAGTGTTCCCACTTGCCTCTAAATCATTAATGCCACTAAAGAAAACAAGCCGGCCCCGTATAACCACGCCGTTACAGAACGGTAAAAACAGCGTGCCATGCTAGACAAAAGGCGTCTGCCCGAACAAAACCCTGTTTTGCTCCAGAAGGCGCAACTGAAACAGTCGTATTATATGCTTCTGTGTCACCCATAGTGTGGAGAGATTGGGAAACAGGGCCATACGTTTTCTTCACTAAACTCTTTTACAGCATTCTCTGCTACATTGGAAAAAGTGGAGGGCTCTGTGAGAGGAACTGATTGTGTTAATCTTGTCTGTAACCTTTTTAAACCACAGTTTCTTTTGTCAGTGACTGAGATGGATCATGTAATAAGGCGTGTTCATATTATAAAGTAGGAGGCAAGTTGCACCAAACACATGTTTTTATCTTTTAAGTTTATCTTAAATGTACAACTGTAACCAGATACATAAGTCTGGGAAAGCATCGCGATACAGGTGAACATCTTAAATGTTTCTTCACTACTGACATACAAATACATTTTTCAAATGCATCTCGACTACAAAGATAGAAATACTCGAAAGTATCTTTAAGATACTATTGCGTTACATTTGCATCGCAATGCTACCTAGCCTACCATAGCTTGTTCCAACAATAGATTTGAACGAGGCGGAATTGATCTGTATGGCCCTGTACCAAAATCATCTGACGGAGACGGTTGGGTGATCATTGCCTTTGACTATCTGAAGCGATACGTGGAGACTGCTGCCATGCGCACCTCATATTCTCATAAAGTTGCATGCTTTCTCTTAAACAGTATTCTACCGCGTCACGGCTTGCCTCACGAAAGTACTCAGTGATAGAGAAACGAGTATTTCTACAAGTCGTCGAAGACTTACTGAGACTATAATGTAATTCATCCTTGCACGTCTCCCGATAATTCCCAAACTTACTGACTTAGGGAGTGCCTTAATTGTACCCATTCTGACATGCCGTCGATATATATCTCCCTCGACAAAGCTAACTGCAATCAAATTTTCTTGTACATTACATTCGCCTATAACACCGCTGCTCAAGCTACGACAGGCCTCTCACCTTTCAAACTCAGGTATAACCACGAAGCATCATGCACTGCTCTATACTTTCTTACTTTCAATCCGCGGGATATCAACGAAATCGTAACCTTTAAGAAGCAATGGATGAGCTGAAGTATACTATCAGTTAGTTCGTTTTTGTATATCTGCTAAGCACAGCGACGAAAGTAGTCCTTACGACACCCATCACCACTTTGTCCCCTAAAAGGACGGTGATGTCGTGTGGATCAGGGATGCCCATTAAGAAGCCTGGACTATCTCAAAACTCCCTAGAAGATGCCATAGTGCATACAAATTGCTGACAGCAACATCGCCGGTAAACTGCCGCATGGAACCGGTTATTGTGCCCTCCGATCGACGCCGTCCCCATTTAGAGATCGTTCACGTGTCACGAATGAAACCATGTGCCGCCTGACCTCACGTGCCCGTGTAGAAATACTGCTGTCAGGACTGCATCTTCATAACTACAGGGCAATGTAGCGAAGAAGACAACAGGCCTGAGCACGCATAAAAGACTGGAATCACTCCTCTTTTTGTAACAGGCAAGCCAACTCAGTTCACACTACTTTCTTGTCTCGCTATCTTTCTTCGCTTCATTACATACTTCATACTGGATGATGACAAAGTGCTATACATATACTATGTTATATGACAGGGCACTACCTATAGCTAGAAATCAGAACGGACGTGATGGAGTTTGCATGATCTCCGGCACCGTTACTTTACGAGCGCTTATTTGCGCAGGTAGCAGTGGTGGAAACGGGCAATGGGCCGAGCGTCATTGGGAGGACCACGGGCAGCTGCGGTCCAGTCCAGTTGCCCCAGGGCGCAGGACATGGGCCACGCACTCTAAAAAAAGTGTAGTCTTACACCTTTTTTCATATAAGACACCGTGAAACTACAGTTCGGCACACAGCGCACTGATGTCGATCTAAGGTACTATCTTTTACAAGAGGCTTGATAGCCTTATGGTACACCCTCTTAAAATAGCTAATGTACGTGCAGTGTTGTACACGTTCCTCAAAATGAGGAACGAAGCGTTGTTCCTCGTTCCTTTCAGATATTTGGAACGCGGTCCCGTTACAAGTTCCATCTGAGAAAAGAACTCGTTCACGTTACGGTTTAAAAAATGTTACGTATCGTTGCTTATACGTTACATTTGCATTTTTGCTAATTACCATATTTAATTAGACCACACAAAAGTTTTTTTATCTATCCATCAAATGGCAACATACAAATTTTAATGCCGTGTTGGAAGGACGCCAGGAGACAAAAAAAGAAAAGCTGAAGCAGGGATCTGTTGGTTGAGCTCTTCATCCATAAAAATCCAGCGTTTTACCATATCACATGTTTATGGTGGGCGATTCAGACGGGCCAAATGTACTGTTCGCCGGTAAGTAGGAGCGGTGTCAATAATATTATTCTTTATCGAGGGGTTACCCACACGTTGCACGGGCGTTTTACAACCTTCCACGTTTAATCTAACAAAGTCGTTTGTTTGAACTTGTAGGGTTCTCATCCGATTCCCCGAGCCCCTGTCTCCGGATGAACGTGACACAGCAAACGCATAGCTCTCGGCAGAACGGGTTTATTCCACTCACATTCTGCTGGGGGTTTCGGGATCGGGAGGAGTGATGGAGGAAGCCTGGAAGGGGCGCGCCGCCACTGTTTGCCGCCTGCCGATCGTCCCTGCGGTGTTAGTTCACACCATATCCTGGGGACGTTGCCGTCGTCCGCGGTCGAATCCGGTGTATCAGTCCGGACCATGTCACCGGGCCGTCGCCCCAGCCGACGTCGCGGCCGCCACCCCCGGCGAACGTCCGTCGTGGCCCGTTCCCCGCGCAAGAGTCCCTCTCCATCTCCCGTTGTCCCGTTCCCTCGTTGTTCCCGCCGTCACCCCGCACCAGACAGGCGGGAGCCTCCTGTCTCGTAGGCGGTCTCTCGCTCGTCCGGCTCTCCGTAGCACGTGCGGGGCCTCAGGCGCCGACGCTGTCCTAAAGGGGGTCCTATGATGTCCACCACCGACACCGCTAACGTCTTCAAGATGGGTCCCACGGGAGGAGGCACTTCGGCACCAAACTTAAAAGGCGCCGTCTTTGCCACGGAGGCAACGGAAAACAAGTCCTCAGGCGCCGGCGTCCGGTTGTCGACGAGAGGGGGGCTGACAAGGCCCCACAAACTTAACAAGAGTTGCTTTTCGATGTTGCTGTTCGCAAGGCGATACGTAACATAAATGCAAAATAACAAACCATTAACCTAGACACGGAATGCAGAACTCCCTAGAGTTGCCGAGCATGAAAGAAAAATAAATAAACCTTGCCTGGACATGTCCGATCATCTTGCTTGGTTGTGCACAAGTCAAGCATTGGTATGTTATGTTGCCATTGCCCTTGTCTTGGACAGGTTTGAACATTGTTGTACAGCCATGGCCAGAGACAGTCCACTTGGACGTCGGCACTCATTGTTGCAGTTATCACTTAACCACAGGAGACAAGAGGAGGTCCGTTCATGCGAGTCCCAAGAATGCGCGTCCTTGCCACAACTACGGGGCGCGTATAGCTGCGTCCTCATGGAGTAAAACCATGGGCGAATGCGGGATCCCTGATTGGCCTTTTTTGAGGCATGTCACAAATGCGCGCTTGCCGACAGCTACCGCTCACTAACACCTCGGGCCATGGGTAAATGCGCGACCGTGTTTCGCGCGTACATAGATGCCACCTCACTACATGGAGATGTCAGCCTCGAGAGATTTGCTTGCTGGCTTTACGCGGCCCAACGCATAGCGCTTCACCACGCGGTGTTGGGGTTTGTGATTGGACGTCAAACCTAACTGTTATTTCCCGCCAAATATCGTCAGCCACAGCCCTCGTGTCACTTTGTAATTTGCCGCCAGAGACTTCCGCCGCGTAGCAGAGTGAGACGCAATCGGCCTTTTTCGAGGCACATCAGAAATACGCGCCTTGCCGACAGCTAGACATGCCACGGCGGGGTCTTCTTTTCTGACTAACGCGCGGATTTGCTTGCGGGCATTACGTGGCCCGACGCTTTTAGCGCTCCACCACGCGGTGCTGGGGTTTGTATTCGCCGACCAACCTGGCTGTTGGTTACAGCCAAATGTCGTCAGCCGCACCGCTCGTGTCATCTTGTATAGTGCCGCCGCAGATTGTCGCCGCGTAGTGGCGTGAACGCGATTGGCCTTCTTGCAGGCACATTGCGCCCCCGCCGACAGCTAGACATGCCATGGCGGCGGCTTTTTCTGACTACGCACGCTCCCCCTGGTCTAGGCGGTAGAGAGAGGAAGGGGGCTAGCGGCATGGTTCAACGCGCGCCTGTGTTCCGAGCGCACAAAGATTCCGTTCCTTAAATGACCCTTCCGAGCTTGTCGTTTGTTGTAGCTCGCCGGCATCCGACTGTTACAAAGCGAGGACGCCGCAACATAAACCCTAGAATACCTAAGTAACAAAAACGTTATCGCGATTCTGCTCTTCGTAAATATATTGTTATTATACTTTTAAAACTTCCCTCTCAAAACTTTAGTAAAATTGCCTCACTGGACGAAAAAAGAAACGCCGTTCCTTTTTCCGTTCCAGTAAAAATGTAACGAGTTTCCGTTCCAGTTCCAGCGTTGCAGAATGGAACGGCGGCGTTTTCTTCGTTCCTCCTAAAAGGAACACGTTCTAGGAACGCCGTTCTTTGGAACGCCGTTCCGTACAACACTGTGCACGTGTTACTGACTACAAAAAAGTAATCGGTGTTTTCTTGGCCCCTACAGCAAAACATCAGTGTTTTCTTTCTGTGGACTTTGGTTAGTACTCTAGCTATTTAACAAGTTATCTCGCACCGTTATCGAGGCCCTCGTAAAATTTGGGGCCACCTCGGCAATTTTGCGTTGTACGTCGAACTTAGGTTTTGGGGTGCATTATATGGGACAAAAGGGTGTAAGTTGCTACTTTTTCTAGAGTGCGGGCAGGGGTTCGGGAGACGCCTGTGGTAGATGATCGCTTATGCAACTTCGAATCTGTTCGTTACCGTGATGTGTCGCAATTCAGCATACTATAAGCTATGCATTCCAACACAATAGCATTCGAATGACTATCCTTGTCTGCTCATTTTAGACCATACTACCTGGAAATGAATGTTTCGGAACGTGTTGCCAATAATAGTGAGAGTAATCGAGATGGGATGGCATGGAGTGATGAACTACATTCAATATGTCCTTTGGCTAGACCAACAGTTCGTGCCAACGTGAATGAAATTTCATGCCTGTTCACACTTTTTTGTAAAAATTAGTTTTTCCCTAGAACTCTAAAATCCACACTGTATTCTGCATTTTTCTGCATATCTAAGCCGCTTTCCTGCTGTTCTATTTTTGCTGTGGTAATACTTATTCCTTTGTTATTTATTTATTTTCTGCAGATCCCTTGCAGCAATGCATACCGATTCTCGTGGTCCAGTCGGGTTTTATACACCAGGGATATCCATTACGATTATCAAGATATCACTACCCGGCTTTCCGAACTCCGCCCGAGGATACGTTCTTACCATTTCATAAATACGGCTCGATGAAACGATGTTGCAGCTAGCTGGCTGCATGCAGTAAGGCCAGTTTTGTGTTCAATCACCTTTGTTTTTCGCAGAATTTTTTTTTACTTTTATTTAAACTTGCGTAAGTGCTTGTTGCTGACTTGGAAGATATGCAAACACCTTCACGAAAATAAGGCCAGCTCAGCTGAAATTCGAATAGAGATCTTGCTTTAAAAGAAGACTCTCTCAGTCATTGATTCAGCTTGACGTGTGATTAAGTAATAGTGAAGGGCTCCATGATTTTAATTTTCTGAAATGCCGTTTCTAAACTTTACGGAGTTAATGACATCTAAAATATTAAAAACACTTTTTTTGTAATACTGAAGTTATGGTTGCAGCATGCAGAAAAATTTACGCCTAACCGAAATTAGTATCTCCGATTTCGGTCTGCGCTATTTTTCCGTAAAATATTTAATTCCACAGAGTGCAAACTTCAGCCACGAGAGCATCTTTATTTTAAAATAATAATAGAGCGCCGCTCTTAAGAACTAAATGGCCTTCGTATGCTTATCGCGTGCACGGACGGGAAAAACAGCCAGATATACAACTTTGCTTAACTATAGGCTAATCAATGGCAGAATAAAAACCTCCCTTCTAAATTATATATGTGAATGCCTTAGAAAAGTTCAGCGTGCTACTCAGATATGTAATCGCACTGGAAAACCCCTTTTAGCACCTATTTGTTACGATTACACCAAGAGTACGAAGAGACGCTGGTCGCCCTGTAGTAAAAGTAAACGACGGAAAAGTGTTCCAGAAGTTGACTCTTAGGCACATCGGCACACAAGGGGGAGTACATGAATTAATGGGCCACATAAAGAACTCGCCAGGGAGACGCGCGATGCCAAATCAATCGAGACGCGCAGTTATTGGTTGCTGTCGGGGAAAAGAATCAAAAGCACGGGGGCGGATTTCCCGAGTAAACAAACGATTAAGGTGTGCAAGGAAGGGACCAATTTGCAAGCCGCAAAGGAGACCTTAACTTCCGAACCTTCTCCTATAGCAATAGCATTAAACACTTTGTTTTTTCTTATCGCTATTGAGAAATTTAAAATGGTAAAAAAAGAAGAAAATAGTTAACAAAGCATCTAAACGGATTGTTGATTTCACAATGTTTTGACTCAAAGCATGATGTGATTGCTATCCGCGATGCCGGAGACTAGCAAACTATTTTTTTTAAATCCTTTAGGCCGGCGAGATGTCATGTGTACACACCAATTCCGAAACCCCCTCAACAAATTAAATTTATCAACGAACAAACGTGCAACACATCCCGTTGACAGCCAGCTTTAAAAACACTTCGGAAGGGATACAGTGCGGATTAGTGAAACGGCCGACCGGCAGTCGTATTCGTAAAGCGGAGACTAAGCGGGGTCTTAGTGGGGGCTAATTGAAGAAAGGAGATACACACAAATCCTCTGGCGTCACGCGACACGGGGTCACGTGAGATTTTTTTGTTCGCTAAATTTAGAGGGGAAGTTGTATTAGTGTGTATGTCAGGTGACGTTAATTTTTGAGGTAAATTTAAAGGATAATCTATATTGCCGTTTTGGTCACTTTACGTTAGTTCGCGTGACGCAAATTTTCTTCTAAATTTAGCGTGAAGCTGAATTGGTGTGTAGGTCTGTTACGTCCAATAATGCCGCACCGCGATTCGCATCATTGCACTTCACATGTCTATGCCCGAATTTAACTTCACTCGATAAATTTAGCGGATAAACTAGATCGGTTGCGTAAGCTTGTGACGCACCACAAAGCAGCACTTCGCGCCTTGCATTATGGGAGATCACAGACAACGGCTTTGCAAAAATGCGGTTTCACAATTCGCGGCTTCATGAAAAAAATCGAGCAACTAGCCAAATTACGTTTCAGGTTAAAACTAGCTTGACTGTCTACATTATTGTTTGCTGTTTGCAGCATAAAAAATAAACATATTCCTTTCTATATTCAGCACCCTTCAACACTTGGTGCTCTCAACTGATTCGGCCATCTGGTCGAGCTCTGTGGCCCCGGCTACCTACTGCTCATATTCTGCCTAACTTGTTATACAGGCACCACGATAATTTACGAGACATCCCCATAATAATAATATAATAATTAAAACATAAGAGTATAAAAAAAAAACATCAAAAATTCATGAGCGTGCAGTAACCTGATAACATTTACTACTGGAATAGTAGCTGACACGGCGAACTCTCAGATGCAGATATACATTTTTTTCTGCTAGCTTCGGTTAGTTTCTCTTTCGGTTCTTTTTTTCACTCATCGAACGTGCACATTCACCTGAAAATGTCGATGATGCCGTTACACACTATACTGTATTAGAAATTAAGTGAACATCTGATTTTTTATATGTGCTAAAGACAATAAAAACAACTTTTTTACTCAACAATAAACACCGAAAAAGTAGGAAATTTTATCTTGCGAACTAAATACAACATGGAACGCCGTGGGACCTAACAAAGGACTTTAAATAGTCTGCTCGCTGAAATAAAAATATGAAAACCCCGCAAAATGACATTGTTTTAAAAACTGCGCCGAAATAATAAACATAAGATAGTAAACTGCCGAGGTGTTGTAGGCTGGACGAGTTGGTATGATTACATAGTGAACGCCATAGCGCAGAAAAAGGCACGGACTAAGAAGAGAAACATGAATTATACACAACCGCTGACTTGCAACTGAATTTTTACAAAAAGAAAGACGAAAGGTGCTAAAGTCATGCAGTGCCAGAGCGTGCCACGCACGTCACAATAGACCGACACGCGGCGTGGCTCTGTTTATCAACACGACCAGAAGGCCGCGTATGCGCAAAAAGCTTTCTGTATAAAGTTCGAAGTGTTAGTCATGTTTAAAAACATATATATATATATATATATATTTGACACCATACACTTTCGAAGTCATTGATTGACTTCATGGGACGGTACACTGCATTTTATTTACCGGCTATAACGAATGCTGCCCCCGCCTCCCTCGCAAAAGCTCCTGTCGTTTCGTATTAATCTATCGTTTTGGGGTACCAGCTTCCGAGTTTTGAATGTCACCATGTAACCAGGTTTCAAATTATCATATATGACGTGTGGGTCGTAGTAAAGAAACAGCTTCAAGTTGTTCAGCTTTATTTGCCGCGCTCCTTGCATTGAGGCATACCAGTGTCAATTCCTATTGTTCCGGCAAGGACCGTCATACTCTGAAACTAGTCTCCTAATGGACTTTCCAGCTGGCTTTCCGAACCCAACTTAACCTTGTCATTTTTGATGAAATCCCATATGTAGAGGCTCCTTGTTTATTCTTAGTTTATCGTAGGATAGTTAAACTCTTTCCCCGTTATTTCATGTTTTATGAGAGTGAGCTTTTCACAGAGAAGCCTTTTGACAGAACGCACATGGAAAGAAAACATCTTCCCTATTGAGATACGAGTGCTTATTAGTGTTCTTCAATTTTGAAGTATAAGTTGTGTTTCATGATAATCTATAAATTTTAATATCAGAGGAGGAGGCGAGTTTCATTTTTGGTTTCCCGAGGTGATGGACTTGTTCCATACTAGTTATTGTAACCCCTAGCTTATCCTCGAGTACTTCTTTCAGTACCACAACATTATGGATAGACGGATTTTCGTTTGCGGTTTCGTTTAAATCATATATAATTAGGTTCTTTCTGCGTTCCGTCCTTTCTAGATTGTCGATCTCTTGTTCTAGGGCGTGCACATGATTTTAAAGTGATTCACCGTCGTTCGTTTCTAACCGAGATTTAGTCGCGGTAACCCTGGATCTTAAAGTGTTTATCTTATCTTCTAGGCCATGCGTCCGTTTTAAGAGAGTGTCAACATTCTCACTTAATTTGAGCGACATTTTATGGTCAGTTGGTCCCGAGTTTGCCTCGATATCCCCGCAAACCAAAAGCCTAAGCACGGATGCACAGTCACTCAGAAAAACGAGAGAGCAATTTGGGCTCGGCTCAACCATCAGGAATTTAACGCTAGTTCTAAATAGTTTGAATACTGGTCTCCAACTAACCTGGTACAGAAGGACGGGTGGTATAGTTATACTTTCTTGGAAACGAGTGCCGAGCCCACAAATCACAGACTTCCTGCGTGAACGTTCGGGAATCATCTGGCGTTTTTCGGTCGGAAATCACCAAACATGTGCAGGAGTTAAGGGCCGTTCACACACTGCGTTTGACTGGGCCTGACTGAGACAAGATAGGTTTTGAAGCCTTTTCTGACGGCTTAGGACCGGCGGCGCAGCAATGCAGCCGGTCGTAAGTCGTCACAAAAGGCTTAAAGCCGGTTTCATCTAAGTCGGTCGTAGTCAAGAGCAAATGTGTGAACGGGTTTTTAAGCTTCACTATCTGGTAGTGCGGTGAGCATATGGCTTCTTTCGACCTCAATTTTCTAACAAATACCAGGGTTAAGCAATTGGGGCAGGTCCCGTTGGTGCTGGTTTATTTATATTTTGAAATAGATGACACATGAGACTATTGGTGGTTACGTGGGTGGTTTGCAACTTAAATACATGAGAATCAAAGTTTAATTCCGCTTACAACTTTTCATTTTACTTTGAGAGGCTCTTGAACTCACCAGCCCAAAGGCGGATCGAATTTCCTACCGCGGCTGAACCATACAACTTTGATTTTGCACACGCAGATTGCGCCAGAGTGTCGTACTCGCGCGTACGTACACACGCGAATATGGAAACGCGACGTGCGACTCGTCCGACGTTCCCACCACTGCTGACATCGAGCAAGCACATAACGAGACTGATGCACGCACGTCTTCTCAACATATGCCATTATTAGGCAGACGCGTCGCAAAAGTGAGATGAGCTTTATCCGTGTCTTGCGTTGTGATTGACAAGTTTCAAAGCCTGGCAATAGCTAAAGGCAAAATAGGCCGTGGCGCTGGTGCGGCGAACGCTTCACACTCGTGGGAACGGAAAAAAATCCTGGCGGCGATGATACGTTTTGTGACATTCCAAACATCGGTTAAGAAACAGTACCTTCGTCATCTCTTTCCTTACAATACTCACAGTCAATTAAAAATGCAGAATGACCTCAGCCTCCCTACCTGCTTTTGTGCCTTCGTGTGGGTGTGAGCCAGCGCGAGAGCCGCTTCAAGGAAATCACAGGCGTGGAGCAAAACGCGTGACCACTCTCCGTAGGACGTGTAGGAAAAAACGCACTGACTAAATTTTGTCACGTGACTCGCTCTGACACGTTGATGGAATCACTTTGGCAATAGTCCTCGCCGTTTGCCGAATTATGGAGATGGGTTGGGGGCCACATGGGTCCGGTTTCCCTAGATGCACTCTTCAATATTCTGTTGATTTCGTGCGTTGCAGACAAGGCCGTGGTTCTCCGTCATATACGACCGAAATACGTCTGTGACAACTTCTCGTCAATGGCCGTTTCTTCTTCGGAGTCCGTGGAATTCTTGCTCTGTTTTTGTATGGATTCGCTTTGGAAGAAACTGCTCTTCGGTAACCTTCTTTCTCGACTTTTTGTTGCTGTGCACTGCCCGAGTAGGATTATGCGTCTATCAAGGATTACATGATAACGCACTTTTATTAGTAAGTACACAGCAAGCATCCTTCTGGTAGCGGTCGTGATTTCTCTCAATCCCCACAGTCCCTCCTGTTTGGTTTATGAGTTTTGCTTGGCATTAAAACAGTGTTAACTTTAATTAATAATTCGCGTTTTTTTACAGAAAACTATAACTTTTGTAAGTGTGTCGAGAATCAGTTGTGTGTAATGGTAGTGTTTTATAAATTTCTGGGAGCGATCAAAGACAATTTTGTTCGTACGTGTAAGCGATTGATATGCAACAATTGATATGCAACAGTGAGCAAAAAGCAGACTTGCACGATGTCCAGCTGATACAGAGCAGACGTATCGTAGAATATGCGCAAAATATTGTGTCAATACTAGGTCGGCAGTGAAACGACAGTACTCCAATAACATGCCGGATATTGGGCGGTTGTGTAAAAACTGGACATTTGGCCAGTATTGGAACCGATATTTGGCCGGTACTGCACGATACTGCCAAGTATCGCCGTGCTGCTTGGGAACGGAGATTATGATATATTACCATTGTTTCTCTAACGCTGATTTCTTTGAGTTCTGGAGCGCGTGAACGAGCGCTTTTACGGTACACCGGAGTAATGCCAATGTTCGTCAGGCATCTGGGCTTCCTTTGCACTTTTGACACATATTTGACGCTCTAGTGGCTAGCGAGAAAAAAAGCCAAACTTTGGCATATCCCGAATCCCAAATTAGGATTTACTTTGGCAGTTATGGCTCAAGTATGACACTTACTTTGGCAATCCTGTGGCGGACCAAAGAAAAGCCAAACTTTGGCATGCCTTAGCATCGACAAATTAGGGCTACATTTAGGCAACGGAGTTTTGCACTGACAATCGCCATGGAGCAAAACATAACTGGGCAAAAATGAGGCCGTTACGTTTGCCACACTTTTGCCAAAGTTGATGTTTCTCTGGCGTGCTATATAGGTAGTGATTTAATCTTTCAATATTATTCGTGGTTCTAGCATTTTTAAATAATATTGTCATATACAGCCCACATTATTAGACTATAAACAGTGTAATTATGAAATTTGTTATTCCGGTATCAAATATTCTGAATATTTACGACAGGAGTAATGTCGTTTTTGTTATCTAGATCTACTCTAGCGACCATTGTATTTGCACCAAAGTTCGTGTTGTATTATACTGATTTGTATGTGCTATTACAGCCTTCGAAACAAGAGCAAATTACGCTTGAAATAAAAGGCCGTTCGCATATTACTCAATGTTCCTTTTTATGCACAAACTACTCCGCTATGTATAGGAAGGACTGCCTCTAATACGTGTCCCCGAACTATCAAAGCACACTTGACTTCCACGATGGAAACACGCCCCTCGATTTAGTGAGCACGTTTTTCAAGTATATCATTGCTGAGACAATATTATTTCAACACAGGATGTTCGTGACGGAGAACGGTAGAAAATATCATTGAATCCTACAAATTACGGGTTAATAATGTGTTAGAATATGTTTATTTGATTTATTTCAATACCCTCGGGGCCTAGAGGAAATGCGAATGGGTAGAATATACAAAATTGCCCTAAAACACAATACAAATAAAAAAGTCAGCCTTTTGTTAAAAAAAACATTAGTCCGGCGTGATAGCAAAGCTGCCTAGTTACTTTTTAATGTCTTTTCAAATTTTTCAATTCGTAGAATGTTTACCAGAGGTGCTGGAAGGTTGTTCTAATCAGTTTACGTTGTTGTTATGAAGGAGCCAATGTATCTTGAGCGTTTGAAATAAGGTGTGCCGAACTTAAAATGATGATCAACTTGTGCAGGAATGTATGAGTCTTTAAGGAATCATTTACTCTTTTGTGAAGCGTTAGAAAAATATACTTTCTAGAAAAGGCATAAATGAGAAATTCTACAGCGTCAGGAAGGAAGAAAAATGAATAAAGTGTATTTCACAAACTAGACACCAGAGGTGTGATGATTGATTGATTTATCCATACATAGGTTGATTAAGTGGTTGATGTTTGTCTTGAACTATTGATCTGTAGTAATTGACCGTGGTCTCACTTATGTTATGAACCGGGATATAATATCTATAGCTTGTTCAAGCAAGGTAACACTCAAAGCTCAATTTTGCACCAGCATATATTGCATGACACGACACATGAGCTAATATTAGGATGACCAGAATTCCGTTTTTGGCCAGGAAAGTCCCGTTCTGAAGATGCATTTCTGCGTCACGTCGATTTTTTCTAAATGAAACCCCACGTCCCGCTTTTGTTAGAACGTACGCGCACATGTCTGAAAAAGAGCTAAGCAAGTGTAAGAAATATTAAGAAATACATAATACAATTATTAAAAAATAAACATACAATAAAAATGTACCTCCCATAGAGACTCTCGTTCCATCTCTCAATACGTTCGGTTCATGTATAGACGTTTGTTCGGGGCACTTCTTTATACTACTCTATTTAACATGCTTCGGTTTTTTGTTTAAATATAGAAAAAATAAATGTGCTTGTCTACCCATCTAAACAATAAACTCCAGAAAAATGTGAATTCGTACGTCAAACTGAATAGTAGGAAGCTTGTTTTTTCCTTCGGCCACTTTCGCCGATGGCCATGTATTAACGTTGAAGATTATGGTAACCTTTAATAACATGCATATTGAGATATTATTAAGTTTTTTATTATTTGCATTGCATGCACTTCACGATGTCACAAGGAGCTTCCGAATTTTATAAAATAAAATACTGTTCTGCTATTGTGAAACATGTAGCGCGCTGGCTTGCGATGGCTATAGGGGACATTAGAAAACGGAAGTGCTTAATTTTCGCCGCCATTCATGCTTGAAGAATTTGAAAGAAAATATACCAAAATGTACATCATGCTCAAGCAGTGTTATTTTAACCTCGATTATCCTATAGCCCGCCTGAAACGTTGAGATTAAACTTGCATTTATGAACGGAAAGTTGAATTATTAAAAAAGGGGTGTTTTGAACCCGTCCCAAGAATACAACGAAAAATGCGTTAAAAGCTCATTTACATTTTGTGATCAACAATCTCGTACGAAATTAATCAACGATTTGAAAAAGACAGCCCTAAAAACTTCAAGAAAGAGGGACATTGAAGACAAACTGACAAGACAGGCTCTCATGATGTCACAGGGATCTTCTAGTTTTATAAAATAAAATACTGTTCTGCTATGAGTGAAACATGTAGCGGCTGGCTTGCGATGGCTATAGGCGACATGAGAATACAGAATTGCTTAATTTTCGCCGCCATTCATGTTTGGAGAAGCCTGTCTTGTCTGTTTGTCTTCAATCTCCTCTTTCCTAATCGTAAATTAGAAACCAACACACTCAATCATCTACACAAAAACTTCAAAAGTGATTGTTTATATGTATGCGACACAAACACAAGTTATATGAACAATTGTTCCAGAATACAGCACAAAGGTTGATCTGATTATGTAAGTTGCGATTTAATCTATAAACTGTTCAAAAACATATTAAATTGTTTAGAGCGCAGCTCTTAGGCGTCCGTTTCCGGCTTGGAGCGCCGTCGCCGTCGACGTAACCGCGCGTTCCATATATGGGTCGTTTCCCAGACTGTCGTCACTCGGTGCCTACATTTGGCATGAAATATTTCCGCTAAAGTTAGCGAATAAATATCCCCGCAAATTTAGCGGAAAATGTTCCTGCTAATTTAGCGGATAAATATATTCGATAGATTTAGCGTGAAACTTTTTCCAACAAATTTAGTGGGCTAATTTTTCTGCTAAATTTAGCGGGAAAGTTTTTGGGTTTAATCTAGCAAGAAAATTTTTCGTCAAATTTATAGGAAAATTTATTCTGCAATTTTTAGCGAAAAAAATGTTCCGATAACTTTTACTTCAAATTTAGCTGGAATTTTGTTTTCCAAAAAATTAAGAGGGGAGTTATTTCCGCTAAATTACGGGGGACATTTCCATGCCAAATTTGGCGTGGGAAATGTTTCCTGTTGAATTAGCAAGAAATAGTTTCCGACAAACTAAACGCGAAAATGTTTCCGCCAAATTTAGAGGGAAAATTTTCGCGCTAAACTTAGGACATAAGTTTTTCCGCCAAATTTAGCAGGAAATTTCCCGCTGTATTTCCGGGGAATTTTTTCCTCCAATTATAGACGGAAAAGTTTCCCGCCATATTTAGCGGGAAATTTCCCCGCAAGATGTAGCGGAGAAAAGTTTGTACCAAATTTAGCGGGCATTTTGTTTTGCGATAAATTTAGAGTGGAAATTTTTCTGCCAAATTTAGCAGGCAATTCTTCTCCCTAAACATAAG
Source organism: Ixodes ricinus (assembly GCA_037355805.1). Lineage (NCBI taxonomy): Eukaryota > Metazoa > Arthropoda > Arachnida > Ixodida > Ixodidae > Ixodes > Ixodes ricinus. The sequence continues at coordinate 38,020 of JAZHYW010005367.1, forward strand.
GGGAAATTTTTCCGCCATATTTAGCGGGAAAAGTTGCCCGCGAAATTTGGAGGAGAATTAAGCAGGAAATATTCCCACAATTTCACGGTAATATCCTTCCGTACTCTCCCTTCCCCTTCGTACCCTTCCCTCCTCCTCCTCAAGAGCTGCGCTCTAATTCGGCATTGCACAAAGTTGTAAACATCTTTAATTTGTTTTTAATAGAGACCCCAAATATTTTATTATCTTTGTTTTTTACTATATTTCTAGCAATATATGATTACGTTCGTCAACGATCCAGGGAAACCGTAGCATTTCATGATAAAGTTTATTTTTTTTTGTTGCATACTCAAACTAACTTGTCTTATGTCACAGCTCTTAAAGATTGGTTTTCAACAGAAATCCAAGTTTGCGTCAAAACTAATTTGGATAGAAAGTAATCGATTTTGTGAGAAACGAACAGCTATAAATATTATGATGTGTGTAATCAAAACGGAAATGCTCATAAAACGGCCAAAGGTGATAAGTTTGCATTTAATTTTGGACGTATTACTCCACGCGGCACTTCAGACTATTCGTATCAAAATTTTAGTTTCTTAGTTCTCAAAGGGTAGTTTTCTTCATAAGAAGAATCGATCTATCACCTATATAAAAATAATGCTGTGAATAACCCCTCCAGGAAGTTTGGCGAATTCAAATGACTGCTCAATATGGATGAAACAAAAACATTTGCCAAGATTGGCAAGATTCCTGAAACTTTAAAGTCAATGACTCTGAAAGGTCCGTGTGGAATTACCTTCAAAGTAGGGCACGGGCGAAACTCCAGTAGGAGTCAACGTGTGCAGTAAAAAACACAAATACCCCGGTGCTTTAATATACACGTCATTTTTCTTCATCATTGTGTGACAGATGTTCGTTTTTCTGTAAAACGTATACTTTAAAAAATGTATTCCGGAACTTTAGATTACAGAACTGTACTGGAAAATTAAAACGTGAATTTTAATTTTTTGATATATCGTATTCCTAAACACGTCCGCGCACTTTTATGCAGCTCTGAATTTAAATATATATAACGGAAGCCTGTCATAATTAATCTCCAGGAGAATTTTATTGATGTAATTTAAAAAGGTACCCAAACTTGAAAAAAAAGTTACGCTTAACTCATGTGCTGTCAGCATAAACAAGGCGTTTTACGCAACACCAGGCATATCGTTTCAGTAAAAACAATGTACGTTATTAAAAGATGATTGGGGATATATTGGTCACGGCCGATAAGACAATATGGTGACAAACGGTATAATTAAGTACTAAATCAATGTTGCATTATTAACGTTTTGGTTAGAGACATAATCGTATGGTAGGGTTACGAAAAATTTAAGAGCGCACCCAAAAAAGTAGAATATATGTACACCGCATAACATTTCCCAATTTCGCCAAACACTTTACGACATCAAAAGTGCAAATAACAAAATAAAAGAAAACGGCATCGGCGCTGTAAAGTTAACGTATGTTGTAGCCCCCCCCTTTTACCCACCACCTCCCTTTAAAAAAAAAAAAAAAAGGTTTTCCTTTTAATATTTTGAAATCGGCTAATTTAGTGGGTTTTGATCATACAGCAGCAAGTTTATAATAAAGAAAATACGCTTATTTCGCACAATGAAAATATTAGTTTCAAAAAATGATACCAAAATGAGAATGCAAAAGAAATTAAAACATTATTACCGTTCAGTAATAGTATTTTATTATGAAGGCTCCTGATAGTACACATTACAATGCAATTTACTTTCTCAACTTGTAGATATTAAGTGGACGTCTTTGATCTATTTTTAGTGAAGCACTTGTTGAGAAAAAACCGCCAGGCACTTTAGAGGAAAAACGAACTCAACTTAGGTAACTTAAAGAGCGATTTCTTTTATATATACACTGATTATATAGAAGAATGCTCGGTAATTTTGTCCGAGGCAGCAGCCTTTCCGAGAACCCACCTGCCATGCCACCTACTTGGTGCGTGCGTTGGATTGTCAACTTCACCCTCTGTGAATGCTGATCACTAAATATCAGTGATTACTCCAACATACCTTATCTGAGAATCCCAAATGGGCGCGCGTGAAGCCCTGTAAGCCTCTCCTCGCCAATGCCGCAGCTACCACGTGGCATTGATGAGTGAAGAGGTAACGCAGTTGCTCGCCTGGCTTCCCCTTTCGCCTGGTGTCTCCACTGCCTCGTCATCTGTTAGAACGGATACCGAACAAAGCGCTTTCGGCATTTCTTTCGGCATGCGGACGGCACCGCACGATTCCCAACAAGTATATTGGCTTTCTGAAATGTGTTTCCAAAGTATGATAAAAAAATATTGTGTATCTTGCTTTTATTTGTTTAAGTATTAAAATGCACGCGGAGTGTATTCATAAGTCCACGGATAACTTTTGGCTGAAATTGTATTAAGGAACCTAGTGTTTCATACTGAGATCGCTTTCCCTGAAGAAACGATCTCCCGCAAAATAACACAAAAGGTAACTTGGTGGTTAAAGATTTATTTCTGGAACTAGACACAATCCTGCAGACATCAAAGTAGGAACGACTCCAGACCAAACATATTAGCGTGTCCGTAATATTGCAGAGCACGTAGCTAGCCCAGTAGGCAGTGTCCACATGACCGAATCGGTATCGTGCTTGGCTCACACGCAAAGGGCTGAGCTTCGATGCCTGGACGCGGACGCTACTGTTTTATTTCTGTAAATGTCGCGTTATGTTAATTTCGAAGACATTGTTGCTTGTTCGAGGTCACAATGTTCCACGCGCCGTACCTTCTACGCCGATTGTTCCCGAACCCCACGCATGTACATGAAGCTCCGCGTGTCAAGCCAGGGTCAGTCTCGCTTTTGCGCTCAATCCCTGCGGTTACGCCGAGTGTGACGTTTGCGACGCTACTTTTTCTTCTTGTTTGCTCGGCGCAAGTTTGCCACATTAAACGTTTCGTTTTCTTTGTTGTTTACCGCCACATAAATTGTAATTTGTGACATCTTGGTGGAGGTGATGGATGTGGATGTCGCATTATATGTCCGTGAAGCGTAAACCTCCGAAGATATCCAGGCCAAGTCCGGTGCTCAGTCCCGGAAGGCTACCCTTCGCAGAAGACGCCGACACCCGAGCAAGCCGCCGTACCAAACGTCAACCCCCGGAATTCGTACCCCTGCCCCAGAAGGCAAATAAGACTGCAATGACGAAAACTCCACCTTTCGTTGTCTTACCCGTCGCTGCACGCAGGCACGCGTCCTTCCAAGGTGAGCCTCTCGAAGACGTCGAGGACTGGCTAGAGCTGTAAGAGCGAGTGGTCTAGCACAACCGACGGACGGACGAGCAGCGCCTGCAGTGTCTACTTCGCGCTTGAAGGAACGGCCAGGCACTGGTTCGTGAATCGAGAGACTTCCTTGACCACGTGGACCGCCTGCAAGGATGCGCTGAGACGGACCTTCAGCAACCAACATCGACGGGAGAGGGCCGAGGACGTTCTTTGAATGAAGACCCAAGCCGCAAACGAGACTATCACCAATTTCGTTGAAGATGTTCTGCGCCTGATCGCTCGGGATGACCCTCAAGCCACCAACAAAAAAAAAGCTGCGAGATCCTGATGCCATGTGTAAAGGATGACATCTTCGGTGGTCTCGTTCCCAACTTCCCTTCCACCTCCTCCTATCCACCGTCGAAGATTTCGTCACTGAGGCTATGAATATAAAACGTGTCCTCATGGCAAGAGCCAGCCACTACCATCGTTACTCGAGCGTCGCAGCTTCTTCAGCATCGGGTACGATATAAGCCCTAGCATCCCCGGCATTCGCGACATCATTTGTGAAGTCGTCCGGGAGGAGCTCCGCAAGATGCTCCCCGCTGCGGATCCCCTTCCCCACTATCGCTCGCCGAGGTCGTCCGAGAGATGTTTCACCAATCCTTCCAACCTGAAGGTCTTATCAACCTGTCCAAACCAGAGGAACCGACGTTGAGCTACGCTGCCATAACTTGACGACCGCCGCAAGATAACCGCCAGTCCACGGCGCCACCCCGCCGAGACCCTTCGATGCCGCAGTACCCTCGACACCAGGAAGGACAAGTCCAGTACGTCCGCCCGGAACGACCCTCGCCGAGGAAGACCGACGTATGGAGGACGGCCGATTGACACCCGCTGTCCTACAAGGGTTGTCCATTAGCGGACAGGCCGCCAATAAAAGACGACGACGTTACTTGTCGATACCAGCCCGGCGGAACGACAGAATAAACAGAAAGTTTTCACCTAAGCTCGGCGTCGGTCGCACTATCTGTTCCGTCCTCAGCATCGAACCCGCTGCAAATTGGTGACCCGAACGTGAGGATCGACTCCGAGCACATGCCATCCACTAGAACGTTCTCCGCGGCAGGGGACACGGCAATGACTTGGGATTTTGACGATTATGCGAGGGCACATCTCCCTCTGCCTTCGCGTCCGGAGCCGCCGATACTGCCTCTGCCCCAGCAACGGGCTGCAACCACCTCGCTCACCCCACTGACTCCGCAAGTCAACGTTCATTGTATTTTCCACCCCTGCCGCAGTCCCTGGTGTCGCCCCGGCAGTCGGGCCCATCTGTGTGGTGTTGTGCTGGCCTGGCAAGGTAGCATGCTGCCACAATATCTGGGGCTTGCCGCAGCTCGCCACGCTGGGGCATGGCGAGTCACGGCGGACGGCAGTGTTCTTAACGAGGCAATTCGCTAACCGACCAGGGCCTCCTAATCGCTGGTGACGCATTGCTCTACGCTCCGCGGGTCACCTCCGGGGGTGGCGCTGTTTCGGTAAAACAGCTGACCGTCATGCTCCCTGGAACCCAAGCTGCGATCGAGCCTACTCCACAGCACGAACGGTTCGTTGTGCCCCCTCTCTGTTGCATGACTGCTCCAATAAGCCTGAGCTGAGCGTCAACTCTCTGCATGGTTTGCGCAGGCTGTCTTCGGTGCCGATTTCTGCCACATCGTTCGGCTCGAATTAAACGCCAATGGCAACAGCACAACTCTCTTGCTGCAGCCGCAACCTCTCAATCGCTCCGTCCCAAACAGGCTGCATACCTGCAGGCAACGGCTCCAGGGGGGATCTTTGTGGCGGTCCATGGGTCACCAGGCCGCCGATAAAAGACAGCGACGTTGCTTGTTGATACGAGCCCGGCGGCACGACACAATAAACATAACTTTTCCACTTAAGCTTGGAGTTGGTCGCACCATCTGTTTCGTCCTCAACATCGAAAGCGCTACACTTACCACAGCGGAGAGGACGACTATATCTACCGCCGTTGCCCTTACAGGCAAACAGGGCTGCACGGCTTCCACCCCAACGACTCACGCCCACATTACGGTGAGCTACCGCGGGATATAAAAGAGTACCTTCGACGACCTATGTATCCTCCAAACCTCGCTGAGGGTCCCGGTCATCGTCACAACGACGTACAGCTACGCCGATGCACCGACCCAGTCGTAAGATCTTGTCGCTCTTGTCGCGCCAGGAAAACTGAGCGCGGCAACCCCTGGAGGTGGAGGTACCGTAGACGGACGACGCAGATATCACCAAGAACGCCGGTGACCTCCCTTTCGACCAACGCCATGCATCGGAGCAGCGCTTCTGCAACTGTACCCAACAACCTCAACGTGACCATCGACGGCCACGACGCGTTGGCACTGGTGGGCACAGGAGCAGAGTACACCGTCAGACTACACCACGCCGTTGGATGGGCTGCACAAAACGAAGCGCTGGAGGCCACCTAAATACGCCAACTTAAATGTGCACTGCACGAATTGAGGTCTATAGTGCTACCCACACCGTGAAGTTCGTTGTTCTTCAAGACTGCGCGAGGGACATTATCCTCGGAATTGATTTTTATGCGAAGACACCGCCACCATCGATCTGGGAGCAAAATGGTTGATCCTGCGTAACCAGTTCACCACCGGAGGATGCCAATGTAAAATCATCCGCAATCCGAGTCCTCACAAGTAACGTGAGGACATACCGCCGCGGTCGAGTGTTTTAATAATGATCTCGAACGCTTTTTGCTTGTTCGAGGTCATTGTGTTTTACGCGCTGAACCTTCCACGCCGAGTGCTCCAGAAGCCCACGCGCGTACATAAG